>CM023959.1:25650811-25717237 GCA_013407115.1 Glycine latifolia | reverse complement strand
CTTTTCCTAAATATTAAATAAAATTGTATTATTTTTAAATTTTAGCCAATAAACTAGGGTGGGATCCATGCAAAGATTTTTTTACAAAACAAAAACAAAGAGGGAAAAATTAAAAGAGTAGAAAGGAAAAAATATTAATAAATTGTTTCCGGCCAACATGTGGCACATGGTTAGACAATTTTAATATATATTGAGATGATGCATGTATTAAAATATTAGCCATTAGGTTTTTCATTAATTACTAAAAGTAATTATTTACATGTACCTATTTTAGAAAAAACAAATTCGTCATGAAAACGTTAAATGATAGCATGGACTTGATGAAACCGGCACCATCATGGTGGCCACCACCAATTTGACTGCTTGTTACAGGCGAGCCATATTATAAATTGCATTATAATCCTTTTCAGCTGGATACCTAAATAATGGTCACACTGCTACATAGTTCCTCAAAGGAAACACTTTCATCTGTTCCTAATTGCCGTAGAATAAATACACTGGTTCCTCCTGTATACTTAGATCCTTATCACTAATATTTTGCTTCATAAGTATTTACCATCAAGACTTTCTCTTAGTAATTTAAATGGTAACAACTAATAATATCTCAAAACATTAATAAGTATTAATATAAAGTTCATCTTGAGAAATTTTTCTTGTTAACTTCAGACAGCACACGGTACAACCGAGTGACTATTATGAAGTGTTGGATGTAATAAATTTTCACCAAAATCATACGGACTTTACCAATGTACATTAAGATTTGATTGAAATGCAAACAACATGGTAAGTATGAATTGCCAAAAAACAGCAATGACTGTCTAAGAGTGTCTAATAAATGGTAAAATGGGAAGATTCATCAGAAAACCAAAATGTCATGTAGCAGCTGCTACTAAGGTAACCATTTTCTGCATTAAATTTGCCAAGGTAACTTTCAATTATCTTTCAGGTATATCCCTATGCTTCTAGAGTACACCTTCAAACTACACCATTGCCTTCTTAATTCATCAGTCTTGAATTTAACTGCAAAGAAATTATGTAAATAAAAAATAGCAGAACATCAGCGAAAGCGCGCACTTACAATATCAATACAAGAGATCTTAAAAGTAACAATATAACCACTTGCACTGTGAATATGATGGGACTAAGTAGTCTCATTACAATATAAGGGTGAAAAGGACTTGATCAGTTTCATAAAAACATATTGCAATCAATATACTTCCTTACTGTAAACCATTTGATCTCAATACAAAGTGACCAAATTTATAGATATAATACCTAAACAATCAAGAGACTCTTCACTTAAGAGTAATCAATTTCCCTGGTGTTGTCTTCTCAATCTCATCTTCATGGCCCAAAGCACCACACTATCCCTTGCCCCACCTGGACCATCAATAACAGAAAACTAGAGCAATGCCCACAAACATTTCCATAATATAAGTTTGTGACGTTATTGAGTTCGGTTTGTCCGTGCCTTAGGTGATTTCAAAACCAATTCAAAGTAAATAAATAAATGAAACGGATTTATAAATCGATTTTAACTAAAATAGCGGTTCATATGATAAAACCATCAAATGTAAGAGGTTACAATAGATTATGTACAATATTCGTCAATATACAGATATTTTTCTAATGCAATTAAGAAGTGTAATTGTCCAACTTTTGTATCACTTTCATCAAAAAGTATATGCATAAACATGTAGGACAAGATTAAGCATCACTAAACATAAACTTTTGTCTGCAATCAGATGGGGCTGATGAATGATTATTCTACGAGTCTCTATAATTTAAAGTTGATAGTGGATTAATGGTGAGACGAACAAGGTTAAGCATGGGAACTCGTGCTTGCTCTGATTCCTCCCTAACCCCAATAGAGCAAACACCAACTGAAAATTCAATGCAAGAAAAGGAATAGAGTAAAAATGACATTAAAAATGAAAAGAAAATTGCTTGCAATTTCGAAGACGTTCATTTAGCAAAAGTTTTCAGGGTAAAGAATTAACATGAAAAATGTTAACTTACGGACTTTGCATCCTAAGGAAACAAGGGTTGCTCTATTTTCTGCAAATTAAGAAATCAAAATCAAAATCTCGCTATTAGTCCTACTAAACTAGGAAACATAGTTGTAATATCCAGATAATTGATCCGATCGAGGTAATGAGAGTGGTTCAATTGATGGGTCAATAATTAGTTCGATTTAAACCGGTATATATTAAAAATTCAAAATTATATATGTATTTATTATATATAAGTTATAACTAACATTATTTGAGTAAGAAAAATTTATTCATACTTCAAAATCTAAATAACAATTGATAACAATCCAAAATAAAATAAATTAATTTTTTTTATAAAAAAGTTATAAAATCGACCGGGTCCAACCGATTTTCCGACCAGATTTTATCGGGTCATCCTAAGTCAATTGTATAACCAATTCAATAGGAGAACCAACCCGATTAAGCCACCGGATCCCGGGACTCCGGGGTCCAAAATACTACTAAGAAAATCTATTATGATTTTAATTTTCTAACATGATTTCTCCCCTCCGAAAGAAACTTGCCAATGCTTTTACCTATTAATTTAAGAAATTCAGAACCTAATGTTCCACTGATGGGACTTTTTTTTATACCAAAATAGGTAGTTTCCTAAAATTATTTTTCAATATAGGTGTTTCTGAAAACTATTTACCTATTGGAGTGATTTTTGTCAATTTAAATTTAGGAGACGTTACTCTGAGTGATGCTTTATTTTGTTTGTTTGTCATGTAGGAAAGAGGGCGGATTCTAAGGTGAAGTAGTTTAGTAGTTTCTCACCGGTGAAGCAGTATATTTTACCTGCTATACTAGGTTGGTTACCGACAATTAAAAAAGGTAAAATATAATTGATTAAAATAATATTAAAATAATGATGAATAAAACAATTTGTAGTGTGGAGCTCCGTGACTTTGAAGTCGTGTGATGCTCCACCACTTTCTTTTTTTTTTCTTTTATTTCCTTTTTTCCTTTTTTTCTTTTTTCTTAAATTTAATTATTCAATTTTTTCTTTTTTAAACAATGTTAAATTTTTTTATTTTTTATTTTAAACTTGCATATTTTTAATATAAATATATTGATTATGAGTGTAAATCCATATGAAAAAAAATTAATTATTTTGTTTGTTAATTTAATTTGTTGTGTTTTAAAAAATTATAAATGATTTTCAGTTTTGTTGTGTAATTAATTTTAAAAATGAAAAAAAGTAGTTTAATTTAATTATTTAATTATTAATATTTTAAATTTTTTAAACTTAGTTTAATATTTTGTATATATTTTTAAAACCCTGCTAATTTTTAAGTTAATAATTGTTATTATTAATTAACTAAAACCAATATAATTAAAATAAATTTTTAATTAATTTTTTATTGGCCACGTTTGGGAAGTCGTGTGTGTGCAAACGACTCTGAAGTCGTGTGGGTTATGATAATGGTTATATTCCAAAAGAGAAAAAAAAAATGTTGCAAAATTATTAAATAGTGTTGAATTATTATAATTTATGCTATATAGACATTAACTAAGTGTAAGCGTGTTTCCTTTCTTCTAAAAGATGCGACGTGTAAGCGCGTACTAGTGTAAAATTATTTTTATTATTAATACTTCTCTTTTTTTAAATTATTTATAACAAATTTTTTATTTTTTAATTAGAAGTATTTTTATTAATACTTCTAAAATTATTTTTATTATTAATACTTCTCTTTTCTTTAATTATTTATAATAATTTTTTTATTTTTTAATTAGAAGTATTTTTAATCTAAAATAATAATAAAAAATATTGTAATAGAAAGAAAGAATATTATACCGAAAAAATAATATAAATTATATAAAATTATTAAAAAATAATTATTTTTTAATCTGAATCCTCATTTTTTTCATTTTTCTTTGCATCAGCAGCCGTAGGTTCTGCTGCACTCTACCGGAAGCGATATCCAGCGACGGAGCTCTCATCATTTTATTTTCCTTTTCTTCTTCTCATCTTCCCCTCTCTTTCTCCATCGTCAACCTTCTTTGGCTCTGATTTGTTGCCGTAGTCAAGGGAGATGATAGAACCGAAACCCTAAATCCAGATTCATGACAACTAGATCGAAGATTCAGCGACAGCCATTTTCCCATGATGCGAATAGCTGGAACTGGATCGAGTGGAAAAACATCTGTTATCAACATAATGGGAATGAATCTTCTTCCTTCCTGTGCTAAAATGGCAGAAAAGTATTTTTAAAATAAAAAAAATAAAAAAGCGAAGTGCGTAAATAAGCAAAGGAGGACGGTGTGTGTTGGAAAAGTTGGCGGAGGGAGGGAGGAAATTTTCTGAAAGTTCTTTCGGTAACCGGTAAATAATCTAAACCGTTAATTATAATATTAATATATCCAACGGTTATAATTATTGGTTCACCGGTGTACCCCAAAATAAACTACTTCATATTAGAATCCGCCTAGGAAGGAGATTATCACTTGGATTGACACTCTATTTTCAGATGTCTTGTGAGTATTGGAAACATCACTTTAATGTGTACCATTATGTTAGGTATTTAGCATAGCTAGGCTCACACACTAAATACCAGATAGTTGGTTACACACATAATAATACCTCCTGACAAAACTGAAGGTGTCACTCAAGATAACACCTGCATCCTACATGACAAAAATCACAGATGACAAATAAATAGTTTTGTATAACACCACTTTTGCAAAATAACCCATTTTGATAATAAAGTTCACCAATGTCCTATAGGAAACTTGCCGAGGAAGGAGAGCACCTGTTCACCGTGAATAAAGCCCAAGTTGATAACTTTGTAAAGGACTTTGTCATTTGTTTGCACCTCATGAAACATTGAAATGGGAATTATGGGAGTGATTATGATATGATTTATTTGGCTATTGCTACTGACTGAAGTCTGAACAACAGAGTTATTGAGGATTAATATAATGTCACCGAGAAACTCACTTTCCAACAAACCATTACTTTATCACATATACGATCTTACTGTCCAAGGAAAAAAAAATCAAACCTTCAAATGAGACAGATGGTAGATTAACGTACACAGTGTTGAGATTTACTTGCAATATCACTATAATAACTGACATTAATTTGGGGACTAAGCAGCAATATTTCATACTACTTACATAACCAGTGAAACCGGTCAAAGGAAAGCTATCTAAACTTTTTAAGAATATATCCAACTGTTGATATGTAAAGATATCATCATGGACCAAGATTTAGCAAGTCCATACTAGACACACCTATTCAGGATGAAAATTGGTATAACCAACCCGTTCTGAAACGGATTTTGTAATAACCTTTTCAATAAAAAATTTATAAAATTAAATTATCACTAATAAAGCAGACTAGGAGATCTTAGTCACAACCGCTAAGTTTCCTTCTTGCACTCTACTTTGAAATATAGCTTTGTCATTTTAAGAAGCAATAATTAATCAATACGCAAGCACTAGTTCTGCTGAATAAATAATGGTATAGCTCACTATTAAACCATCGTCAACCATAATGTTAGTTCGTAATGCTTCCATATATATCCACATATATAAGATACATAGTCGGATAATAGTAAATAGGAAAAAGAATGTTAACAATCCTGTAAAACATTTGAATACTACTACTCATCATTGACGACTGGGGAAAGGAAAGTCAAGAATAATAATGAAAAGAATAGACAATGCTAGATTACCAGTAAAAAAAAAAAAAAAAACACAAACATTGTATATCATGTCAGTCCCCACTTTAGCTTCCTGAAAGACCTCAGCTTCAAGATTTGTGCCTTGTCCAAATGATGCATCTGATTCATAAAATACAAAGATTAAAACATATACAGAAGACCAGTTCATATTTGAACATTGATTCTATACAAGAACCGTGTGAGGATATACCTATACAAAGCATGAGGCAGCTGCTACTTCTATGAATGGTAACGCCATGAGAGCAGCTTCAATCTCCAACAGGTCCTCATTAAGGTAGAATCTAAGTTTTACATTTTCTGAACCTCTTCATAGATAGAATGGAAGAGAGCAGTAGAAATATATCTCTCACCAAAACTTGGAAAAATAACCTTCAATGTGCAGAATAAGAGGCGAAGTTGGAATCAATATTGGGAAGCTTAACTAACAAGAAAATAATTTATCGTGGAAAGTAGTAAAGTATAACATCCAAATGCATGCATTCTGTATACCACTTCTGCTCTCCAAATTTCCAACTTTGATAATTCTTGGGCAACATCAACTCAAGTTTTTCCTAAGCCCTTATCTGTCACACTCTTATGATTTGCATCAATTGCCACTTCTATGAAGGGAATCACAGAACCCCAACTTCATCTAAACCCAAAAGATATTTAATTTGCTCGTAGCCACTGATCTTTAATCCAAATGAAGACAGAAGCATCAATGATTTCACAATTTTGAAAGGAGTCATAATATTCTAATTAAAAAGGAGATAAAACTAATATAAAAAAAAGCATGTTTAACCAACAACATAACCTGGGACCATAGAAGATGCAGAAAGAAAAATAAACTATTGAGTGCTACATTCAACAACCCAAGCTAAACACAAGCACTAAAGTAAACAGAAGAACATATCCCTAGGCACAACACCTATTAGTTGTGAGAAAAATTCACTAAGCTTCACTTTATTCCATCAATTTCAATTTTCAACACCTATCTGTTTATAAAATGTGACCAGTACATTCAATGAAAACATCATAAAAGAAAGCCAAAATATTTGTGAGAAATAAACTCACCACAATAAGTTTCCCAGAATGCTCAGGCCGTCTTGCTAAATTTATGGCAGCAGCTGCTGCAGCTCCTGAAGAAATCCCAACCTAGACAAAAATTTGAAATAATTATGATAGAACCTATTCTAAAAAGTAAAAACCAAACCACTTTGTAGTTTAAAGTGAATTGCAATATCCAGCAACACACAAAACTAAAGATGAAGGATGTCAAGCCAATAACTAATTTTAATATTGCATCTAGAATATATGCACGCACACCCAAATGCAGATTGCATAATTCAATTTATATACAAACAGAGACATTCACATTGCCAAAATATTGCAAATCTTTGCTGATAATGAACATTAAAACATTAAACATAAAGCAAATTATATATTCAAAGATATTTTACAAGTAAACCCTCATTCTAGAATTTGAAATTGTAAGCATAGGTCATTTAATTCCTAATTTTGCAAAATTCTCATTTAGTCCTTTTTAGTGCAAATGACCATGTTCCAAGACAATGGACTGGAAATTGAAGTGAAAAAGGACTAAAACAAATGACTTTGTAGGACTAAAGTAAGAATTTTGTAAAGCCAAGGACTAAAGTGGCCAACAGTTACAATCTCAAGGACTAGAATGAGGGTTTACTCAATATTTTAACTTATAACTTACCAGCAAACCTTCTTTCAATGCTAATTTCCTTGCCATTTCGACAGCTTCAACATTTGTAACCTATACTTTCATGTGTCAAGTTAATTAATTGTTCAAATTATGCGAATTATGAAGATTACAACACTGCATGATTGGAAACAAAAGTCACTAAAGCAATAACTAAAGAGAGTTTAGTAGATGACACTCCAGATAAAGCATTTAAATCTTATGTAGATGACTCCAAAATTGAACTCTATCACCTAAATTCATGAGACAAGGCTTGTTCTTTAGTATAGAAATACCAAAGCCAAAGAATAGCCTCAAACAGGTTATTCTGACCAGAGAAATAAAGAGGAAAGTGTACAACAGAGGAGTACTTTCTTTTTTACCTTGATAACTTCATCAAGCAGTTTGATATCCAAAATGCTTGGCATGAAACCTACAACAAAATCTGATACAGTCAACAGCTGACAAGAGAATCTGTTTTAAATGGATATTGGCATTGAAACTAACAATATGAAGAAATAGCCTCCATAAACTTTGTAAAATATTCATACCAGGACTGTCACCCAAAACAACACTTCTGTCTGCAGGTTCCACCCCAACCACCTAAGCAAGACATAATATAGCACACTTTCATGCTAGGTTAAAGAAAGTAGAACAGGTAAAACATCACTTGCACTTTAAACATAAGAAGCATACAAAGCATACACCAATAATTGTCTATCATGCCTAATACACTCAAGCATGTCACACAACTGACACAATTTAAGTCTTCCTGGAAAATGTTGGCTACAATTTATGGTTTAATCAAATGTATGCAAGAACAGTCAAACTAATATTTTATGTGTTCCTTCTGGATCATTTTTCCTTTCATTATTCACTCTCCATCCCTCTCCCTCTCTCTTTCCAACACAGGACACAGAGCCAAGTCACTAGAGGTTTCGAATATGAGAAATATAATGCACATGCTGTCAGTACACTGATTCAATAACATCAATATCAACAGCACCTTTAACCTAAGTTAATTGGGGTCGGTGGTAGAGGAACCCAATGATCAATCGGAAATGAGACAAAGAAAGAGAAAGGGAGAAGGGAAGAAAAAAGTGGAAATAAGACAAAAGAGAGAAAAAATAAGCTAAAATAAAAGAAGGGTGAAAGGAAGAAGGGAGAAAAGAAGAGGAAAAGAACTAAAACATGGAAACGACTGGAACATAGAACTACTAATGGATTTAACCCTCCACCAAGCTTATAGTTTTTCTCCACTCCGTCCTAGGACATACCGTCCGCCACTCTATATCCCACTCCATTAGGTCTTATTTAATTACCTTTTCCCAGGTAAGTTTCGATCGACCTCTACCTCTCTTTGTGTCGAGCTCTTGGTAACAAACTCTTATTTTTACGGAAGCATCCAGTGACCATCTCATAACGTGTCCAAACCACCTCAATCTATACTCTCTCATCTTTTCAAATATCGGTACCACTGATACCTTTCGTCGAATATCCTCATTTCTTATCTTATCCATCTTTGTATATCCACACATTCACCTTAACATCCTCATTTCTGCTACCCCTATTTTATGCTCATGTTGCCTATGTGCTGGTCAGCATTCCGCTCCATATACTTAACATTGGAACTAAAGAAATGCAAATTATGGGACTTGAATTCTGGAACTAATATACTTAACAGTGGAAGTTAGTGCCACAAGACCAATAAGTATCTCATTCAATATGAAATAACAAGTAAATGCCATATCAAATGAAAAATCAAACCTTTATATTTTTGTTCATCATTTTCAGATATTGTCCAGTGCCAGTAACAGTGCCACCAGTTCCAATCCCAGCCACCAATACATCAACATTACCCATGGTATCCTCCCATATCTCTGGCCCTGTAGTTTCGAAGTGGATCTGTAATTTGTGCATATAAGTCTTAATAACATGTAAATTAATTTATATTGTAATTTCTAGTTTCACTGATGCACTAAATAATTCACAACGGTAATTGATAAGGTGAAGGTCATATAGGAGATGCATTGAGACTTAACCTTTGTATTAGTCATGTTATCAAACTGCCGAAACATGTACGCATTGGGTGTGTTGCGAACAATTTCTTCAGCTTTGTCAACTGCCCCTTTTAGCCCTTTCTCAGCATCAGTCAAAACAACCTCTGCACCAAATGCACGTAAAAGGATTCTTCTCTCAACATTAACAGAAGCAGGCATTGTGACTATAAGTTTGTACCCCTTTGTTGCTGCAACAAAAGCAATGCCAAGTCCTGTATTTCCAGTCGTTGGTTCAACCAAAATGGTCTGCACAAATACAGGATCAGGAATGTAAGGAAAATCCGAGATTCAATAACTCAATTTTGTACAAACTATTACATAACATTACAGTAAGTTTGAAGATAGATGGAATAGAAAAGATTGCATTTGATCTATACACAGAAAATATTCACAATGTACCTTCCCAGGAGAAATTGCTCCAATCTCTTCAGCATCAGATAGCATACTATAGCCTATTCTGACATTTTGAACATTAACAGATGTCAACACATGTTATATCTCAAATCTTAACATCAAACTAAGATAAAAAAATAAAATAAAAAAGACAATAAATTGCAAAGTGCAAATCACGAATGTGGAAAAGCTTCTGACAAGACGAGTCATACTCAGGATCGGGAACATGATTATCTAGAGCATCTTACAAAACCAATACTTAACAAAACTAAAGCCTGTCAAAACACATAACAATAATAACAACAATGTTATTTAGTATGAATAACTTTTCATATAAAGTGTCACAAGCAATTTTTTAATCAATCAGGAGAGGGATGAGTCTACGAATGAAGAGCGAAGAAATGTTTTAAGAGATAAAATTTCTCTCCAGTGTGTTTAGTGTCTACAAAATCTGTTATGTACCTTTCAGCATTTTCGTAATAAAAAAAAACTACGTACCTCCTTGCCTGGAGGCTCCACGCTATGCGCAGGTAAGGAGGGATATTGTACGCAGCCTTACCCTTACATATGCAAAGAGGTTGTTTCCAAATTCGAACCCATAACCAACAAGTCACCAAGACACAACTTTACCGCTGTGTCAGGACTCGTAATAATAATAATAATAATAATAATAATTCATTAACCTCCTCTGACGATGTATAGGACCATATATTTTCATTCAATCTATCACATTCTTTCTAAAACACTCTTTACTATTAACTGAAATTCACCAAGACTAAAAAATTATGTAAATAGTGTAAGCAGGAGTGCTAGGATAGGAACACACTCTATAGCACACTCTCTTATTTGTTAAAATTTATTGGAAACTACAAAATAAAAAAAGAGGGTCATTAAATAAGATGTGGAACCAACCAAATTTTGTGATTTCCTGCCTATTTCAACTACCTATTCAAAGAGTATGTTCCTAGCATTTCTCATAATGCAAATCCCATTCCATATCAATAATTTAACAAGTCCTACTAAGTTTCAAATTCCAGCCAATAGAATAGTAGAGAATCTGCAAGTATTGTTACCACTTACCATTCATCTTCTGATGAATAAAAGTATAAAAGTATAACCTACCTGTCCTTGACACTGCGGCAAGGTTCCATAGACTCGAGTTTCGCAGCAATGTTAGCCACACAACCTTCTGTAACTTTATTGAGGTACACCATTGGGGTATTTCCAATCAACTGCAAGAATTTGTAAAATATTCAAGATTAAAAGAGAGCTTTTTTTGGTCCTGATTATTGAGATATCCTTGAATATAACCATCACTTAAAGCATCTAACTATATGGGCATTTTTGGAATAAGATTAAAAGTTATAATGTTTGGATAAACTTCTCCAAAAACACTTCTACAAAAAGAAAATAAAATAGAAAAAATGAAATGAGTTTCTCCATAAAAGTTAAAATTAGTTTATTCAACTTATGAATAAGTTATTTGGTAGAAGCTCTCCACTGTAAATTCTCTAAAAGATGATTTTCTTTTAACTTATACATAAGTTAATTTTAATTTATGGAGAAGCTCCTATTTTCTTTTTTATCCATCATATTTTTTATTCTCAAAGTGTTTCTAGATAAATTTATCCAGACATATCGTAATTAAAATTAAACAATTTAACAACTACTATTGGCTTCGATGAATTAGCCTATTTGTTTCTTGACATGACAGGAGTAGTATTGCACAGTAATTAAAAAATGGCGAACTACATAATAAGAGGCACGCACAATACATAAGAAATAAAAATAAAAATAAAGTGTGTTGAAAAGTGTGAAGGAATAGTAGAGTGAGTACCTGGGTGACATCTTCGGCAATATTGACGGTGTCAAACCCTTGTCTGGTGGAGTACACTAACGGAGCAGAAGAAGCTTTAGCTTTGGCGGCGGTATGCTGAGATTGAGAACGAGTATAGGGTTTGAGGCTAACCAAACGGTGCCGTTGGAGCCGAGTGAGATTGAAGGGAAGCAGCGGTAAAGTGGAATAACACCAACACGGTAATGAAAATGAAGATAGCGCCATTCTCATTCCTTAGACTCGCTAACGTGTCTTTTCTTGAGATTTAAGATGGGTTTTACTACAATTTATTCTTACATCGTCTTTCTATGTCCTCTTGAATTTCCCCAATTGCTAAAAGAATTATCTTAACTAAAAAAAACATTGATATAAAAAAAACAAATAATGCTTGAATGGCTTAAATATCTTTTTAATATAAGTAAGTTCAATACTTTTTTAATTTTGTTTCCTATAAAAAATTTGTTTAAGTTTGTGTTTTTTAATTTTTATTTCTATAGGATATTTTATTTATTTTTAATTCTAGATATTTTGTGTTTTTCTAATTTTAATTTATGTAAATGTGAATTTACGAGTTATGAGAATTATGAATGAAAAAAATAATATATTAAAAATATTAAAATTGAAAAAAATAGAAACTCATAAGAATTAAAACAAAAAAATTACAAATATCAATGTTGAAAATCTTGAAACGGATTAAAATTAAAAAAATAAACTTATAAAAATAAAAAATAAAAATGATTAATTTATGAAAATTAAAAATATACTTAAGTCTATTTAAACCAACATTAAATAAAATTTGACTATTTTACTAAATCACTAAATATGATTTTTTGTTTTTTATATAGCAAATGTATTTTTTAGATATTTAACACAACCTTGTACTAAAATGTTATATTTAATTTTAAAAAAGAAACTGAAATAATCTTGCATAAATTGATTTAGATGTTCATTGGTTTATTTATCAATATTATATGACGATATAAGCTCTTATTAAATATTTGCATAAAAATAGCCTACATTAACATTATAAATGAATTAAAACACAAATATTGATAGGAATAATTACTATCAACTCTCCTAAAATTAGTGTTAATTATATACATTTTATTATTTTAAATTTTACGCCTTTTATTTTCAGTGTATATTTTTTAATATTTAATTAAAATATACTAATAGTATAAAAATAAATAAAATATTTTTATTAACAGTATATAAAAATTAAACTCCTATATATATATATATATATATATTTAAAATAAAGGGAGAAACTACCCCAAGAACCTCCATTAGAAACCACGAGGAAACTCAACCGAGTTTAACTCCTATTTATATACTTTGACAGTTATTATTGTTATAACAGAAATCCATACACATACTATATATTTACATAAGTATTATATCAATAATGAATTTACTTTACCTAACCAATAATCTAAATGCCACTTTTTAAATATGTATAATACTTTAAAGAACAACCAAATAACGAGGTTTAATTAAATTTGTACTAAGTAAATTTTTTCAAAATTTAATTTTTAGTCCATAAACTTTTATTTAATTGATTAAGATCTTTTAACTTTTTTATTAAGGGTTTTAGTAGGATTATACTTGGATCTATTTGGATTTGATTTAGTCAAACACATGACTCAACCCAATGAAATTTGAATGGGTTGGTTTTGATAGATTTTCTAAAAAAATGAAATTCAACCCAAATCAATGCATTTGTAAACGATTTAGGTTGTGTAAGATCAAGAGGTCAAAACATTTTATTTTTGTTTTTTTTAAAACATAAATTTTTGTATAAACTAAATTTTTTATTAAATAAATTAGACATAATTGTTTATTGTTAGATTTTTTATTAAAAAGAAAATTTTGTCATGCTATCACACTTCACTCCACTCCACAAACTCTTATCTATCTATCTATCTATTCATAGAGGATGAGAAATTAAGCATATCATATTCAAGATAAGGAGTTTCAATAAACATAGTAAAGATAAGTTTCAAACACTTTTTTCTACCAAAATTAATTGGACATTACGAGATCTACTCTTTCTAAATATATTCAAAATATTTTTAGAAGCTCATCAAAAGTGCCTTTAATCAATAAAATCATTGTCGCTTTGATCCTAAAGGTTAAGGATGTGTTGATGCTTATTCAATTCGGTTTAATAAGTCTGTAATCAATTGTCAATAGTATTTGATTTTTTAAAAATTTAAAAATACATATTATATATATTACATATATTAATAATAAGAGTAAATTACACTCGCACTTCCTGTGTTTTTTTCCAAATTGCACCTGATACCCTCATTTTTTGCACCTACAAAAAATCCCTTAATTGTTTAGCTTGCATTACATCCAGACCTCTTTCCTCCTAAACATCGTTTAATAGTTTAACAAAAAGTAGGCACATGTTGGTTTTTAATGAAAATTTATGTCTAAAATACTCTCATATTCTTCCTTAAAATGACATCTTGGATTTTACAAACTCTCATCTTCTTCAACAACCCCTCTTCACTTACCACCACCACCTCTTTCTCATCCTCCTCCTCCCTCTCCCACGACAACATAATCTCTTCCTCCTCCTCATCATCCTCGTCCACCAAAACAACGTCCAAGCGCACCCACTCCTGTCGGAGCAACCACCACCACCGTAGTCACTGCCTCCACTGTAGTTGTCCCCACCGCCATATTCACCTTCACCACCTTCTTGTCCCCCGCCATAGTTTCGGCCACCATCACCGCTGTGTCTAGTTCCCTGGATACTGGCGCCATCGAGTAAAAGTAATATATAAAATGGAGGGGTATTGAGTCCAATTTGAGAAAAACCAGGGGTGCAAGTGTAATTTACTATAAATGACAATTTCGTCTGCTCAAATATTTTAATTGACGTTGACTAACAACGTTAACAGAAGATGGTAAAAGTAATGTATAATAAAAGAAGGTTATCGGGTGTAATTTGAAAAAAACCACAAGGGGTACAAGTGTAATTTACTCTAATAATAATAATTTAATACAAATTAACGAGTCAACAGGTGAGAGAGTTTAGATATTAAAACTTATGACTCAATCCATAACTCAACGGATTTGATTGATTCAGTTGGAATCCAACCCAAATACAAAAATTATTCATTGGGTCAATTCGGATTCGTGAGTGACCTGCACCCACTTACACCCTAGTTTTTAGTCCTTAAACTTTTGTTTGACTAGTCAAGTTCCTTAAAATTTTAGAAATTTTAATTTTTAGTCTTTAAACAAAAGTTTGAACCTCATTATTTTTATTTATTTAATAAGATTTCAAGAATTAAAATATGAATTTTTCACAAATTTAAAGACTAAAAACCTTAATGGAAAAAAATTAAGAGACGTTAACTAGGCAAACAAAAGTTTAGAGACTAAAAATTTTAATGAGAAAAAGTTGAGAAACCTTAACCAGTTAAATAAAAGTTTAGGAACTAAAAGTTGAATTTCAAAAAAGTTTAAGGACTAAAAACTTAATTAATCCAAATAATAAAACACTTTAAACAACAAAGAGGATTGAGTATAAAAAGACAAATTTTAATTTATGCCGTGAACAAACAATTGTTTGAATCTTGGTTAAGAGAACTCATGGCTCAAAGAAAAAGATTGTGTAAGAAACCAAATAACTAAATATAGTTTTTATTTATCAATTATTCGTTAATAATGTATATAAGTAGGAAATTTAAACCCACAACCTTTATTCCTTCATCAGCAAGTTAATCTTATAAATCATGCTATTTTAGTTTCATTTGAGTGTTGACTGACATTTTCATGGAGGCAATCATGTGCACGTGCACCCTAAAACGTGTTCATAACAATGTTTTGATAAAAGATTCTTAGACATCTTTTTTTTTTCTTCTACACAGTCTCTGATTTGAATGTTGATCAATCATTATTGTGTCATCTGAAATTAAGCTGAAAAATAGCATCATGGAATCTCTAAAGTCCCAAAGGAGAACTAAAAGTTGATGACACATGGTCAACTAGTGTCATATTATATCACTTTCGAAACAGCCCCAAAGAAAAAAGGTTGATCAAATCAACGACAAAAGACACTTTCATTGTACACCCCCAAATGGAACCAAATATGCCTAAATCCTCTTTCCTATCAGGTATAAACGTTACGTTACAGTGTCATCATCAAAATCACTACATACATATATCTCTAAAGGGTGTTCATGTTCTAACATTACTAAAGGCCAAACCTAAAATGAATTGTGGATTGTGATACGACAAAACTTAGATACAGTTATGTAGGTGTTGTTTATATTGTTTTCTAATCAGAATTAAGGTTTCACTTGGGTAATCTAACTTCATCTCTGATTAGAAAACAACACCTAAGAACTACATTTAAGTTTTCTCTTTTGCAATTATATCCAATGCCTTCGAGGTGCACAACTCCAAACAAACAAATTTATTTTTCTATCACCAAAAATTAGCTGGTGTAGGTATTGATTTGTTCCCCGTGTCATTCCCATAAAGAGACCTCAAAAACCTTCTAGACCTATTAGTCTTCAGCTTCATGAAAGGAACTTTACGTGCAACAGCCTTCCAAATCATTTGGACAGCATCACCCTCCTTAGATGGGAACTGAAACTCAAAGAAACTCTGAACCTCTTTCAACCTGTTCCACATCCTGGTCCACTCTTCCTTCCCAATGCTCCTGATGAAGTTTATCAAATACCTCTTCTTGAGAGCATCTCTTGTGCGCACAAATATGCAGAACTGAGAGTAGTCGAGGACGTCCTCGTATGGAAGCTCGATTTCGTCGCTGATTATGACGGGGACACAGTGGCTGGCAATGGCATCAAACAAGCGGTTTGATGAAGGGGTGTCACCTGCTATGTTGAGGCAGAACTTGGAAGAACGCATGCCTTCTGTGGCCTTTCTCACCCCACCCTTTTGAACACTCCCAAATGAAAAATGCACATCTTTTTCATTTTTAAGGAGATAGTATAGCTCATGCCGAACATGACCTCCCTGAGTAGTATGAGAAAAAAAAGAAGTAAGGTTGAGCATAACTGGTTTTATGAGTAAAAAGTAAGTCACATGGAATATTTCAAATGTATAGGAAATGAAACTTGGATTTGGAGAAGGACAAAACTTAGATATAGTTTCATGTGTCTTTTTGGTGTTAGTCTTTAATCAGAATTAGAGTTTCACCTTAATAATAATATGCATTATACAGATTACATATGAAAAACACTCAAAATACATATGAAAGTGCATCTGAATTTTTGTCCTTTGCAAAATAGACTTAAATCATATAAATATATTAGCCTTAGCTTTTAGTTCATGCAAAAAAAAATAAAAAATCTGATCCCCTTAATGTCCAATTATCAAAAAGGCTTATGTGACATTGTGACTCTATCTATCTAATACTGCCACATACTATTTTTGTAAAATGACAAGTAGAACGCCAAGTGTATGTATTTCGGAAGGATAAAAACAGAACATTTGGACATTACAGGAATCATAAAAAATTTTACAAGAAATAAAACCTAAACACAATACTGATATCAAACTTTTTCCGGCAGGCATTCATCAATAAGATGTCATGCCAATTTTTTTAAGGAACAATAACTGCAAATTTGGCTATAACACAAGCACGGTATATATTTAACCTGAGCTGACACCAACTGCATCCATAAATTAACGTTCACCAAGTAAACACTATTAGGCATATGATGACAACAACTTATAGGTCTGAAATTTCAAAAGAGAACTTATGGTCCTCAGAATAAGCTGAAAATTTGATCTCGTTCCCTTACTTTTTTCTGCAGCTATGAGATATTGATTATTTTATAGAAGAAGGAAAAAAAAAGTTAAGAATACTTTAGCCCTTGTGTAAGTGGTGCAACCTGAGGAGTGAGGAGTAGTTTAGAACAGAAATTCTTCAAGATTAAATATTAGCAGAGTAACAATAATTCCTTGTAACCTAAGGAAATAACCAAGTTAGCAACATTTTATTTTTGTTTTGGAATAAAACCCCACCTACAGAGCATGGAGGTGGTTTACAAGAAAAACTATTTGAATTTCTGGTTTATCAGTAAACCACAACTCTTGCCTCTTAACTTTTTTCTCCTTAAAGGTGCCTACATCTAATATTTGTGTACAATTATGTAACTAAGATGACCAATTAAAACATCATTTTTTCAAAAAAAAAAAAATTAGTTGTGCTGGATATTATTATTGGATCAAACCAAAATGCAAGAACTCCATCTTGGTGTGTTAAACTTAGTCAACCAAAAGTATGATGTAAATACATAGAGAAAAGATTCAACAAAACTAAAAAACCAAGACATTAAAGAGTGAGACAAACATACATCTTTTCTGTATATAGCTCCTTGGAAGTACAGCAATGTTGGACGGCTATCGAAGCTGGATTGATCATTATCATAGGATCCAACCACATGTTTGTAAGGTGCAATCACATCTTTCTCAACATTGGCTATGTTTGTAGGATACCTCCCAAAATCTGAGAGTATGAAAGTGCCAGGCCACAACTTCATTCTTGCATCCAACATACTATTTGGATGGTGAGCCAATATCACATGGTCCTTCCCCCCTGACCTCTTCCATTCTTCTTGTGCTGTCACATACTTCACCAACTTCTCTTGCAGCACCTTGTTCCTGCTCCTCTTCTCATGTGGGCCAGTTTTTGATAACCGGTTATAACAAAGAGAGGAAAAGAAAGGCACAAATATCACATCAGCTTCACTAGAGTTTCTAACTCTGATCACACTCCTAGCGTTAGATGGTGCTTCAGCTTCAGGTAGTTCTGAAGCAAGAAGATCCAAAGTGAGCCAATACTCTATACTATGCTGCAAATTCAATCCTCCAGGGTAATGGGGTACTTTAGTTTTGATATCAGGCCAAACATTGTTAACATTCTCCTCAGGCTTCCAATCCAATAGTCCAAAATGAAACTCAGGAGGCAAATCATAAATGAAAACTTTTAAAACAGCTTTGTCATGTGCTTTGCATTTCACACCTTGTTCTTCAAGCACTTGTTGTTTATCATCATGTGTTGTTGTTGCTGCTGCTGCTGCTGCTGCTGCTTCTATGTTGTCCACGAGTATTGCTCTATTACCAAATGATGGTTCCACTTCTTCTTCCACGGTTTTTTGTTGCTGCACTGAATGATCAAAATCTGAGTTGTTGAAGGAAGAGAAAAGGTTTGAGTTAGGCGAAGCCTCGGGGCGAGTGGAACGCAGAACGAACAACCATGACAACATGAACAACAACGTTGTCATTGTGAAGAATCCACACAAGGACTTCTTGGAAACAACCTTGATGGCGGAGCCAGACACGGTTCTCTCAACCATTATTGTTATTGTAACAACAGCATTCCAAGCAATTAACACTTGGAACCAACGTGGTTAAGTAACTTTGTTGTTTGAAACAGACACAATCACAAATCACAATCAAATGAAAAGAATATAAGGGCCATGATCAATGGTTGTTGTTAATTGAGTAGCTGGTGACAGAAGAGAAGACTTTTGTATGGAGTAGTTCTCTTTGTTTATTGTGTGTATGAGAGAGTGATATGTGATATGATTTTGATATAATATAAGCGTGGGAATAGGGTCTAACAGTGGAAGCGTTCTACTCGGCCTAAGGGTCTCCACTTTTTTAGGTCTCACTCATACAAATGAATCAATCTTAAACTTATCGATTTTAGAATGAGACATTTTGTGATTAGAAAATCATACAAATGAAATCAATCGAAACTATCGATTCCCGAATGATACGTTTTGTGATTAGAAAATACTACCCCTCGTCCTATTTTATTTTTTATATTTAAGGATTTTCACATAAATTAATTAAAAATTAATATTTAAAAGTCAACAAATCTATCATGATTGATTAATTGTGAGTCAATATATAACTTCTATGCTCTTTTTGTTAAATATTATTATATCATTTTTAATGAGTTTAATGTTTGCACAATAATAATATAAAATAATTTTATATTGTCATTTAATTATAAATTAGTGTTTAAATTACTTTAAGATAATTATTTTTAAAATTAATAAATTTATCAAACATAATAAATTGTATTTGGACGTATTCTCGGTTCATAATCTTTTTTCTCTTTCTTAATATACTTCTTTGTCCGTTAGATTTTTTATCATTTTTTTTCGTTTCACACTAAATAGTTATAGGGAAAATTATTTGATGGTTTATTAATATTGTAAAATAATAACTAAAATGATATAATTTTTTTTACTAAAAAATTGCAAACAAAATAGATCTAATAGAGTAATACTAAATCTCAACAAGGAATTATGTGCTAATATTGGTTTAGTACTTTAACTAGACCGTGCCGTGTAAGGATAACATTACCCGGGGAAGGTAACCATTTACTCTTTATCTTATCGGCTTTGTTAACCTCCCAATTCCCAATTTAAAAAATATTATTTCAACTTTTATGATTTTCATAAACTCATTCAATTTAATACTAACTTGAAAATCACTGAATTCGAATAAAAAAAAATGAAAAACTAACTATCTTAAATAAATTAACAATTTATCTTCAACTTTTATCTACCCAAAAAAATCAATTATCAATTTTCAGTTCATAATATAGTTAGATGAAAATCAATTCAGTTTATTAAAAATTAAAATCAATCTTCAGTTTCAGTTTATAATATAGTTTCAAATTTATATGATTTTCAGTTTTCAAAATTAAATGTAAATTCTTAAATCTAAACCACTTTATGTCTCCAATGAAATTGTATTTAAATCTTTTAAGTGTCAAGTTTGACTTTTATAAATGAAAAAACGTGATTGAAAAATAAAACTTTACTAAAAATCTAAACTGTTTTTTGACATTAGTCATCGATAACATTGATAAATATCTCACTTCTTAAAAATAATAAAAAAATGATTTAAATCACTCTACTTTCTAATTCAAATTTGCTTGATGATAATGACAATGAAATATAGATAAAATAGTAGGACGACAATATTAGACTTGTGGTGAATATAATAGTTATAATATTAAAAGTAGTAATAATGGTGATAATACTAATAATAGTGAAAATTATAACTATGGTAACAAAAACGATGATAATATTAACTATAACCACAATGGATAATAACTATTAAGGCTGGTCTAATGATAGGGAGTTTGAATAATATACATGAGTTCATAAATTTTAATCTCAATACAACTATTGCAAAAAAAAAAATCATAATAAAATAATGATTGTGATAATTAATTGATCACAATAATGACAATCGCAATAATAATAGTGACACTGTCAATTGTAGTGAATCTTTGACAAGAGATGAGAATGCTAAATGATTATCTTTAAGTTAAACATATAGTCTAGTCTATATACATGTCATAAATTCCCAATTTGATTTCTATGCATAAAAACTTATTAAATTGGTTTCTTTAAGTGTAAATGTTATCGGTTTGGTCTTGCTACCGTCAAATCTCCTGTCGGTCCCGTGGAAAAAACCATAGCCTAACTAGGTTTATGCCTTTAGGGCTACGTTTTGTTCTGAAAAATTAACCCAATTAAAGTATCATAATAGGATCATGCTAAGTGAAATTCAATCTAACATGGTCAAAGCTCAAGCAAATTCTTTTGTAATTTAATTTACTTGACAAAATGTCTGAGAACCAAATCTGGGCTTCTCATTAATTTAAAGGTACCAAAAAAAATGTCTTTAACCACTTTATATTTATTTATCTAGTCACATAATTAAGCTGTCATGCAGCCTATAACTCTGTTTTGATCCATTCCCATGAAATAAATTAGTACCTTCTACCTTATCTGAAAATTGAAGATTGATTATAACTAACGACCTTGGCATCTGTTTGAAAAATATGCCAAAGTGATGACAATTTTAGTCAATATTAATAAGTCATAGCTTGCAACTCTAGCACATGGTGTTATCAATCTCATTTCATACAAAAACAATTATTCAGGCCTCAACTCTGAAGAACCTTGTGAAACTGAATGCACCGTTAGTCCAATGTTTCACAGATTCATAGCCAGGAAAAAGAAACAAAAAGTTGCTATATGTTTTTCAATGGCCTAGGCCATGAAATCCATGCAATGTTAAGCACCCCCAATGAAGAGAATCAGAACTGGAACTGGATCTCAGGAGCATATCCAAGGGCTTCAAGGTGAGCAGCCATGGCCTTGTTCATAGGTGGTGGGCCACATCTCAATATCTGAAAATCCGCAAGAAATGCGTCAAATAATTTATCTTCCTTTTACATGATGACTAGCAAAAGAAAACATCATAACATAATTTTGGAGTAATGGGTTAAATAATGAAACAATTACCTTAATATCTTGTGCTGGAGCAGGGCAATGTGTTTGAATCATCTCCTTTGACACAAATCCTTCACCACCGTCCCATAGCTCAGGAGGCTGGAAGAGATTATAAATTCAAGGGCGTGACATAAAAAAAAATGGTCATTAGTCGTAGCTGTTAAGAATTATAGGTTTAGGGTTATGGAAGAAGAAAAATGGAGAAAGATTATGGTCAAGTTCCACTAATTTCTTCCACAAGTCCAATGAAGTTTTGTCCATGCTAACGACTGTAAACTTTATATATGAATTTTTGAACAAAATATTGAATAACTTCCATTTTTTTAATCTAGCTGGCACTTTGTTATTTGATGCCATCAAGACCAAGATTTTGCACGACCCCTCAGCAAACAAAGCACAAGCTACAAATGTAATAGACAAGAAAATTATAGTTCCACGTGCCATGGAAACTAACCTGATTTAACACATAGTATATTTTGAATCGATCTGGATAGTTAGAAGCAAGACCATCAAGCTCTTCCTGCATATACAAATAAGTGGACTTTCATTAATGACATGTTTCAATACAGAAGGATTGGACAGTGAGAGGAATTTGTGATACAAGCTTATTCAAAGATAGCATTGACATAAGTAAATGAACTAAAAGATAACAATTAAGGAAAGTAAATATTTCCTCTGCAGAAAAACAGTTCTTCAATTCTTTTACACTATAAAATTCTTAAGAATATATTTCTATACTGTTAACACTTGACAATTTTAAGACACTTACAAAAGCCCCTTCCATAAGTGTCATGTTTGTTCCACACTAAGGACAAAATTGTATGGAACAAACTACATCAGTTTGTTTACTTTGAGAAAATGTTTTTTTTATTTCATTTCTTATTTTTTCTTTTAATTATAAAAATGTCACCTTGTTTTCATTCTGTTTTCTGTTTTCAAAGATTTATGCAGAAAAGAGTGACAACAATACAAGTTTGTCTTCACTGATTCCTAACCAAATGCTTTAAAATAGAAAACAAAATGAAACAAGATGGCACTTTTGTAATTAAAAGTGAAAATTGAAAACATTTTCGCAAACCAAACATGCTCTAATACTTTTGTTGCAGCAAGATACAGATTACTAAAACAGTTTGTACTTTGTAGACTCTCCGATGGAGACATGTAGGAGGCAGAGGCATACTCAAACTGCTTTCCAGTGGATACATGCATTTACCCCCAATTATTTACATATCCATTTATGACTCCTAAGAACAACTGCAAACTCGAGCCATTTGACCTAGGTGGCATTTTGGGACAGCTATCACATACAGCCAAACTGCAGAATTAATTCTAGACTCTAGAGTCACAAAAAGATTGTCAATTGTAAAGTTCAATTCACTACAAGGCAATGCAAACAGATCATCAAGCGAGTAAAACGTTGGGTTTGCCATTTAATGAACAAATATTGCCTCTTCATGCATTTTAACTCACTCAATTTGTCAAACAGTGAGCAGAAGATCATAGAACTTGTAGCTTGTACAAAGCAATTGATTAATCCAAATCAAGAGGGTCAGTTCATAAATTCTCAAATTAAGTAAAGAATATCATATATTAAGTGAAAAGATAAATGTTAATTACCTTCAAAAGAATGTCCTCATACGTAACATTGGCATAGATAAGATGTACTTTGGTCCTGTCATTAGGGTTTTCTAATATAGCTCTAGCAACCTTTGGCGACAAGAAGCAAACAAATTAGTAACACATAATTCCACAAAAGAAATTTCCTCTTAATGATGAACAACAGAACAGCATGTCCTTAATGATATACTTGAAACATTGGGGTGATTCCAGAGCCTCCAGCAAGCATCCCAAATGCCCTAACCTCACCAGGTTGGTACTTGAAACGTCCCTGGAAGCAATTATGTTAAAGCCCAACTATCTAAATAACAAGTCTTTCATTTGGTATCAGACATTGTGAATACAGAAATGCATATAACTGCGAATATCCTTGGGCACAAGACTTATATGTGAACAAGAATAAATCATCGACTTTACAACTAAAAATTAAGAAAATGAAAAAACCTTGAAAATTTTGTATAGAAATGTGTAGAAGAAACATTTACCTTGGGTCCTTTCACAGAAAGGTAGTCACCAACACGCATCTCACGGAAATGGTGTGACATTCTTCCTTGTGGGTACATCTAATGAATGCATAATTTAGACAGAAAACCCAATCATCAAGGGAGAAGACAAAAAATAATGCACATAAGTTAGAAAAAAAGTAAGGATGAAGTCAATGGGTTCTGAATATACCTTAATAACTAGTTCAAAATGTCCAACATCGGAATCCAAAGTAGTAGGGGTATATGGTTTGATAACTTCTTCACCTTGAGCATCTTTACCCCTGTTTGAGAAGTTGTTTATTCACAATATGACAAAAAAAAATTGATAAAGAAACTAAAAATGGAAACAAATCCTGTTATACTCATTAGCTATCACTATAATTGAGCAATCACAATAGCTATTCTCAGCCAGCATTAAGAGAACAAATTTTGCAGATACTAAACTAAACACAAAATGAACTGATTACAGTGACAAGGAAAACAGAAACAAGAAAAATATCAGGCAACGGGAACCTGCAGCTTATGTGTTGCCCAATTGGAAGACCCAAAACAGATGTAGGTGTTGGAAGTGCAAATGTGAACTTTGCAACATTATGGCTCAGCTGTGTACGCTTAACAAGTTTGAACACCTTAAAGTTCAATGGGTCCAAGCAACCTATATCAGCACACAGAAGATATGAATGAACACTTGAAGTAGAAACAATAACCAAATTTAACATGAATGAACACCAAAGGTTGAGTGCTCAGTGCATTGAGTTTTACAATATCTCAGGCTGCCATCAAGCTTCACTATACCTTATTTCATAATCATAGATGTAATTAAGGTCTTTCATTGTCTAATCTAAACAAGATTCCATGTAATGAGAAAATCTATAGTAAAAACTAATGCACTTTGTGAAGAGGAAAAAGACAATTATTTTAGTATTACCACTGGAAGTAGCTCGTAAATGATCCAGAAAATACCACTGCCAACTCAATAACACAGCATGGTCAGACATTAACAGTAATTAATGATGGACTCTGAGTCCTGAGCATCCCCTTAGACATTCAAAGGAAACACAACATCCAACCAAACAAAACTGCACTATTGGAACAGAAATATAGAATCAAGACAAGAGCAACCAGCATGTAATAAACCTAAACAACTAGGCAGAGCAAGGTTGTCTAATAACAAGTAAGAAACTGAAGTTTGCAGATGATTCCAAAATGTTAATATCCAAGAATTTCTCAACAACAAAGTGCATTAACAGAAACTAGGCCCAGGAATAGTTCACATCAGATCCATTCCAATGAAAATCAAACTGAACTTGCTACGTAAATACAATGAAATGAGCACTCTCCAGGCAGTAATACTCAAACTGAAGCAGAGCAGGTAGGCGCACTATTAAACTTTCTTAACATATAAGGACCGCCCTTCATGGCATTACCAATGTTAAATTTTATGAACAAAACTGAGATTAAATAAATAAATAAACAACATATTTTTGAAAGAATAAAACTACCTCGTTTCCGTCGAATTCTCATAAAGAAAAAAAAAAGCATGTGGGATCTTCTCTTACATGTAGAACTAAGACAAAGAAGACCCTTATGAATAAATCAAAGTAAAAGCATGGAATTTCAAATGGGTATAACATAAAGTTGAAAAAGGTCAAACCTTTGCGCTTCTTAGATGAATAGAGATAGACAGCACCAAACCCAATTGCTACAACGGCCACAGCCACACCCACAAGTATCTGATTTTCTGGTGCTTGCAAGAAATCCATGGATTTGAATGAGGGGTGAGTGAAAGGGAAAATGGGTGTGTGAAGGGAGAAGAGAAGACAGAAACTTGTAAATAAGAAAGGAAATGGAGAATTTAAAAATGGGGAAAATGTAAGAGAAAAGGTATTTGCCGTATTGGTAGGTGAAGAGAGTGATGTGGTGGACTTTGGTTCTGAAGGAATGAATGGTTGCGACTGGTGAGGGATCTGGTGCAACTACTACCAACACCCTCTCTCTTAGGCAGAGAAATCTGGTACTAAATAAATTTCATGTTAATGAATTTTCAACAAATGTTATATTCATATAATCATTTTATGTAATGTTTGTAGAATTTTATTTAAATATGGTTGAAATAATGTGTTTTCTATTCTTATTTAATTATAGGTTTTTTTTTATAGTAAATTGATGGCTTTTATAATAATTATTTTAAAACATTGTTTAAAATAATTTTGATTAATAGTGCATAAATCATTTAAAATTAAATTTTATTTCTTTTTATCTCTCACTTATTTTATTTTATATTTATCTTATTTATAAAATTATATAATAAAATTTTTCTTTTCAATATTTTTTTTCTTGTTTGTCAATTTCGTTTTCTATTCTCCTGTTTTCCATGTTTGACCTTTGAATTCATTTTTAAAAAAAAAATAAAGAAGACTTTGAATTCAATTAGTACTAGTATTTTTTAAATGTTGGCTTATTGCATTCATTTAGTGTATGAAATTATGTGTATATGTTAACTTATAAAATATCATGTTAAAATTTATCATTATTAGTGATGATTACTTTAGTTCTTGAAATTATAAAAAATGAATAAAAAAAGACTAATTGAATAGAATAAAATAATATTTTTATAATTTTAAATATTAAATCAGCTTCAAATTTTAAAAATAAATTTAATATATTAATCTAATGACATTAATAAGTACATGTATGTGTCAGACAAATGGGTCGAGTAATCGAGTTATGTCAACCATGATTCATATATTGACTTGGACCCATGGTTACAGATTGTATATGATTTATATTTTAAAAAAATATTAGTGTAATGTTCTGTGCTCTATTGTTGAACTTATAATTTATGATTTTTTATATTATTATATTTTATAATATATTTATCAATTATTTTTAAATTTTATATATGTTAGTATACATGGAAAAAATACATCATCATGTCCTTGTAATGTTGTTGAAGGTGATAGATAGCTCATAGCCATAGGTGGGTTTTCGGGCATTTTAATGTTTTCTAGAGCAAAACGTCGAGGAGAAAAATAAAGAAAATAAAACGTTTTGAATAACTGCAGTGAATTTTAATTTTAACATGTCTTTTATTTCACTGAACATTATTTCTTTTTAAATCATAGTTATTTTGATTTGCAAATATTTGTTGTAATTTGTAAAGGAAACGATTTGTTTATAATCATTATAACTAAGATCTTTAACTCATCAATATAACCTTTAAATATTATTATAAATTTTAGTCCTTTAGATCACCTATAAATATTTATAAAGGAAAAGATTATGATTTATGAATACTAACAATTGCATTATTTGTACATCAAAATTTGAATATCATTTGGGTACCGGTTAGTAATCACATAAATATTAATTAATTCCATGTATAATTTGAATGGAACAAAATTAAATCATATTTTAAAAAGTATTATGAAATTAATTTTTCAACACACTATCAAATTATTATTATTATTATTATTATTATTATTATTATAATAATATTTAATTAATATTAGATTTTTATGAATATATATTATCAATTAATCAAAATTTTATTTAGTATAACTTTTATTCTATAAATTTATTATATATGATAGTGTTTTTTTAAAAATCTATATATTATGGTTTGCTATTGAGTAAATATTTTCACACTATTAATGCATATACTTTTTTCTCTTAAAATTAGTATAAATATATATATATACATATATATATATATATATAATATTTTCTCACTCATTTTAAATTAGGTCTTACAAAGTACTACAAACTAATTGGAAGAGTTGGCACGCACGGTATTTTCGTTCGACCTTTTCCAGTTAGCGACGCACGTTGTTTTCGTTCGACCTTTTCCAGTTAGCTACGCACGTGGTTTTGCTTTTAACCAGCTTTCCACAACAAGTAACCAGCCAACTACTTCTGGAAAGTTTCCAGTATTCTATTTTTGCACAACACCGCACCAACCACAGTCAATTAGGCCAAGTTTGGTTGCTTTCTGCACAGTATAGATATTTTACTAGTGTTTTTTTTGCTATAATTAGAAGGAATGGGGCTTGCTATTTGATATCTAGATGTTGCTTTCTGCACTCTATTATTATTGTTTGCACTCCATTGTATTTGGGAAAATCCAATCTGAAATTCAATTTAAGGTAAAGTGATACTACTTAAACATTGAAGAAACTTAAGTACAAAATTATTTGTATCATCAATTTTTAGTATTTTACCTTTGTCTATATATATATCAACCAAGAAAATGCTACCAATCAATAAAAAAAAAGCTATACATAAAAATAAAACCGATTAGACAATAATACTAAATTTTATCTTTATCAAATGCAATATCAAATTAGCTTAAATAATTATATTAAATAGTATATTTATCAAATAAAACATATTTTTTATATTTATTAATATATTATATACTTTTAAATGTATAATTATTTTACTAATAAAAAATACACTACACCAAAAAGTTAAAAAAATACACTATCATCTAATTATATATTATCAAATATAATAAATTTGTTCACTTTGACAATAATTAATTCAAAACTCACACTTGATTAACATTTTTTTGGGTATAGAGAATACTATCTTAAATTGAATTGCACAAAAAAAGGGTTAGCAAATTAAAGTTACATTAAACATAATTAGCTGAAAAGTTAACGAGTAGTTAAAAGTTGTTATTTGGTAAATGAAAGCGATTAAACTAACTTATTAAATCATAACTTTTTTACTAGCTAGAAAACTTATTTTGACTATTTATTAAAAAAGTATATTTTCTAACATTTTTTGAAATGGTACTTCAAATTGTATTTTTGAAACGTTAATTTCTAACTTTTTATATTTTATTCTCTTCTATCCTTAAAATATTTACAAAATTTTTATATTTTCCTCTTTAAGTAAATAGGATTTTATAATTTACATATTTATTTATTTTCACTCATTCTCATGTCTCAAGTGTCATTGTTATAGATCATCAAAATTTCTTTTAACTTTTTATTTTATTTTAAACTTAATTAAAAATATTTCGAGATATAATATTAGAATACAAAATATGAAAAAAATAATAATAAAATTGAAACTAAAAAATGTAGTGAAAATAAGTTATCTTCAAATAATTTTTTTATAGAAGTTTAAAATTAATTAAAAAGCTATATTATAACACCTCAAAATATATCTTTATGATTTTATCTATAAAATAAAATTGAAATTTATATTATATAAATATATTGATTTTTCAGTTATTTTAAAAATAGTTTTATCAAATACTCCCTACTAAAAAGAATGTTTTCAACATTACTACTTTAACATTGATTTTTCATAAAATCGACGTTAACAAAAAGGCGGTGACATTTTTGTAAATAATTTGATTTTGTTAACACCGGTTTATGAAAAATCGATGTTAATGTGACTATGTTAACATCGATTTTTAAGAAATTGATATTGTTCTGTTAATGTTAACATTGACTTTTAAGAAACCGATGTTAACAAGAGGTAATGTAAAAAAGACAATAGGACCTGAAATTTGAAATTGAATCCAATGGTGGAGAATGTTGCGTCATGTTGATGCTAGAAGAGTCACTCTCGCAGCTTCAAACTAGAAAACCCTTTCTTCCACTACAAAACCCTCACTTTTTTTCACGTTCTCAAACACCATCCACTCCAACGCCTCGAATCCACATAGTTTTACTCTATGCTTTAAACCCTCTCTTTCACGCGATCGATCAATCATGGTACGCTCTCTTCGTTGCGCAAATACTTTGTTTTCTATTTTTCTTGCCTCTTTTGATGATTCTAATTCGACCTGTTACAACTGTAGGCTTTGTCCAATCAGCAAAACGTGGATTACCCTAGTTTCAAACTCGTCATCGTCGGTAAGGCGGTACAAGTCAAATTCTTCTCTTATCTTTAATTGGTGTACTTGTGTTTTCAAGTTTTTTTTTTGTAACGATCTAGGTTGGAGCTTGATTTTTGCACAACCTTAGGAATACGAATTTTATTATTAATTTTTGTATTAAACATTTGTAGGAAAGACAACATTCGTGAAAAGGCATCTTACCGGTGAATTCGAGAAGAAATACGAACATATGATTCTTTCTTTGTTATTTGTGTTTAAGGATTTAGGCTTACATGTTCATCTTTGTTTGCAATTGTCTTATTTGTCTTCTTGATTTTTTGCTTGTTTGAAATAGAGACCATTGGAGTGGAGGTTCACCGATTGGATTTCTTCACAAACTATGGAAAGATTTACTTCTATGTTGGGATATTGTTGGACAAGAGAAGTTTGGTGGCCTTGAGATGGATATTAGTAGGTCTTTTTTTCTTATTCAAGCGACGAATAGAGTGGATTTCAAATGTCGTTCTTTTCAAATGCTGGACAAGATTCGCTTCACCCATTAGTTGTCTATATGTTAAATGAATAATAGTTGTATGTATATACCTGCCTGCTCAAGTGAAGCTATTTATGATATGGTGGTTTAAATAATTTCTATAAAGTGGCATGAGTTTCATTTTAGCTTTAGTGGAATTTGAATGATATTTTAATTGTTAGTAAAGTAGTTGTGCCTTTAAGTTGCTAAGCTAATAGGAAAAAATTTAGAATCGGATCCATTTGGTCCAACAAAACAATTGAAATTTAGATAGGTAGTGGTTGCAAGATTTGGCATATAAAACTCTCATATAATTAATAAGAGACCATTTTCTCCATATAAAATTAAACATGTTCTTTAATGGTAGATTCACTAAGTGATCAAACTCTTCCTTTAGAGGCACATATGGTGAAAATGGCCATTAATACTCTTGATTTTATATTCTTATTTTTTGCTTCTATGAAGATTTTCTTGCTCTCCTTCTCTTAAATACTATTACATCATATTATATTGCTTTGATATGTTGTACTACATAATCCTAGTGAAATATCATTATCCTAAATAAAACTCTAGTAGATATCTAAATTATTAGTGTCACCCTTTATTTATTTGGGAAAGTTTAAACTTTTTAATACCCCTCGGATGTTTTTCATGGAATAAGAGATGTGTGTGTGCCTATTACTAAACATATAGAATACCTACAACTCAATGTTTCTTTTGTATAATTGTGTTTTAATAAGCAAACTTTTCCCAATTGTTTTACTGTGTGAGATATGGTGCATACCTTATTAGGTTTTGAATTCTAAACATATTACAATAGGTGGGAACAAGAGATCAATAAATGGAATAATCTTGTTCTTAAGCATGAGACACTACTAGAATGGTAATTCTTAGTTTAACTTCTGTAGTATTTTTAAGTATCGTCGGATTTATTTTTTATTTTCATTTTTGTGTGTATGTTTGTTACAACTTTCTTCACCTCGGGTCGCAAGTCATTCAGAAACTTCACGCACTTGGAGCTCTCACCATCCCTTCCCTGGTAGTGAGGGAAGTACCTCACCAATTCTTCAAACTTAGCCGCATACTCAGTTACTATCTTGTTCCCTTGCTTGAGCTCCAAGAACTCCATCTCCTTCTTGTTCCTTACATCTTCTGGGAAATACTTCTCCAGGAATGCCTCCTTGAAGGTCTCCCACGTTACTACCCATCCTTCCGCCTCCATGCATTGGCGGGTGCTATCCCACCAATACCCGGCTTCCTCTGCCAGGGTATAGGTGCTGAAAGCAACCTTCTGCTCCTCGGGACATGCCATAACCCGTAAGATCTTCTCAATCTCTCGAATCCACGTTTGAGCAACATCCGGGTTGTACCCTCCATGGAAAGAAGGAGGATTGTTGTGCTGAAAGCAGTCCAACCCCTGGTACTCCACAGCTTCCGTAGTTTCTCCCCTATTCTGATTTCCCAAAGCCTGAGCTAAGGCTTGGAGAGCATCAGCTATAGCACGATCATTCCTACCAACCATCACTTACTACGCTTAACAAGAAGTGAAAAGCTGGAAGGAATACACACAAAACAAACACCAAGCTATACTATACAGACTCTCTATTCTTTGTATTCTGGACTGCTTGCCATAATGCTCTCTTGCATTGTCCCAAATTATACAGATGGCCAGTCTGATAACTCCCAACAAAGCATCGAAACTTATGGTATAGCAGACGTGAGAAATACAAATATACTATGACCACACTAATAACGACACCCTACATAGTTAGAACACAAACACAATTCACTACAACCCAGCTAGTCACTTCAATAATCAACATTCAACAATCAACACAACATGTGTAACGACCCTGATTATAAGTTGCTAATCTGGATGTTTGCTGTGTTTATTATATTAATAAATTATATGTGTTATGTTGATTGATTAATTGTTTGATTTATAACTTGTTGATTGAGTGCTTTTGTCTTGGTACGCGTGCTTGATGGGTATTGGACGTAAGTCAACTTTGCTGTGCAGTGGTTGCTGGTTGTGCACGTTGTGTCAGCGGTGCTTATAAGCAACAGGCTGACACAACAACAAGCTTACTCTTCCTCCTCCTACCCTTGCATTTCCTCTGTTCTCCCTCTCAAACTCACCCAAAAACCTCTTGTTCCTAGCCCCTTATTTGTTATCTCTAACCTACGAGAGCCACCGTAGCTGCTGTGGAAATCTCGACGCTGAGAGGAGCTTCGTGGTCAGACCTGAAGCTTAGAACAAACACACCATGAAGTTCGTGAATGAACTCCTGGTTAGGTAAGGGGTGTTTATTGTGTTTTTTAACAGCTTTAGTTACCACGGTTTGGGGGCCAGGGAGTCTAGCGGTGATGATAACTGCATGTCCCTAGTGTGTGCGATGTTTTTTCCAGAAAAGCTACGTCTTTTATGAATGGGATTTGGTATGCCTTAAATTTGTTGAGTGTTGTTTTGTGTTGATGTTTGTTGTTCTTGTGGGGAGTAGATGTTTTAAGAACTCCCCGTGCATGTGGGTGAAGTTGGCATTTTGATGCTGAAGAGTTTCTAAGACACCTGTGGAAGTGTTCATGAAGGTGATGAGTACCGAGATGGGTTGGCCGGGTTACACGCAGACATAAATCCCTTGTTTGATGTGGGCTACCGAGATGGGCAGGCCGAGTTAGATATACGTGTCAAACCCTCACATTTTGATGTCGGCTACCGGGATGGGTAGGCCGAGTTGAGCGGGTTACGTGGCATGCATGCATGCATGTAGGATGTAACTTAGTCCTTGTTGGCGGATGTCAGTAGACTGAGTTCCCTACCCGGGGTCGTTCCCTTAGAATCGTTAAGACTTGTTTCCCTTTTTATAAGGTATATCGGGTTCCTTACCCGGGGGATACGTTAGAGCTGTTAAGCTCAAGTTACTTCCCCCATAGAGAGAGCTACCGGGTTCCTAACTCGGATGAGCTCGTGTTCTCTCTAGAAAAAAGCCACCGGACTCCCCTACTCAGTTGAGCTTGTGTTCATTTTTCTAAACAACTGGGTTACATACACGTGTCGCCTCTAGAAGCTCATCCTTTCATTTTCTTAGAGAGACCAGGTTCCTCACCCGGGATGGGATGTTCCCTTTAGAACTGCCAAGTCCAAACACTTTTCTTTGAGAGCTACCGGGTTCCTTACTCGGCAGAGCTTGTATGCTCTTGGGAAATGAGCTACCGGGTTCCCTTACACCCCTATGTGGGTTGGTGAAATACAAACCCGAGGTCTTACAAACGCTATCTGTTGTAATCGATTATAGCGCTTATGCAATCGATTACATAGTGCAGAACCTGTCTTGAGAACCTTACAAGAAACCTAAGGGCCTCTTGATCGCCTTTGGCAAATTCTTAGTAAACCCAACCGACCTCGATCGAGTTCTTCTGACCTTGACCGACCTTGTCCACCTTCGTCCTACTTTGTTCGGATCCTTACCTTGAGATAATATGCCTAAGTGCCAACCCGGACACCTCGTACTTCACTCCGGTTCACTTGATTGTACGTGTTTGTGGATGCCGTATATGATTATGTTGGTGGCATTCGAACTCGGCCTACGTGATGACTTGAGGTAAGGAATGTGTTTGGATAAACATAAATACCCACAGGGGTGTATGACGTATCCTGGCCAGGTCGAGTTGAGTCTGGTTCTGGGTCATACATTGATGGTGCCGTGGTGATATTCTATGTATAGCTGTGAGATGCCGGGACTGGGTGGTGGTAAACCTTGCGAGGGCCACGGTCAGTGCATCAATGGGCCCTTGTGTGGGCGGTAGCCATGAGATGCTGGGACTGGGTGGTGGTAAACCTTGCAAGGGCCACGATCAGTGCATCGATGGGCCCTTGTGTGGGCGGTAGGTTACATAGGGGGTGTATGGCGTTATCCTGGCCAGGTCGGGTTAAGCCTGGTTCTGGGTCATACATTGATGGTGCTTATGTAACATACGACATTTGCATGGCGAAAATGGGGTTGATGATTGGCTGTAGGGTACAGAGGTACTAGGGGACCACGTTTGTTGGGAACTCCCTCTGACACCCATTGGCTGATCACCGTGGAGGGTGATTCCTGTGCACGACAGAGTGATCCTGACAAGCTATTGCATCATCTAACCACAGGGATGACCCATTTTCAGGATGGTACCACATTGCATAATGAGAATTGAGTTAGGAGCATGCATAATTTTGAGTTGATTTATGAAATGGTTGTGGATGTTCGTATATGTTGGTGTTTGGTGAATGCTTGGAATGGTGTATTGATATGTTGATGACCGTGTTGCTTCTTGACCGGGTTGTGCTCTTTTCCTGTTGTATTTATTGTTGTTATTTAATATGATGAACTCACCTTTGCTTTGTTGTACCTTGTGGCTTGGTACCTGTGATGATCGCGAACCAGGTTCGTGTGAGCAGATGGGCAGCAGTAGGTACTTTGGGGGGAGACCAGGTTGTTTGGAGCCGTCATGTTTTGTCAGGATGTTGATGGACCTGATCCCAAGTAGGAGTTGCATTTTGCTAGATGCACCCCTGGGTTTAATGGATGCACTCCTTGATTTGCTAATCACACCCCTGACTTCTATTTCTCTTTTACTTCTCTTTTCACTGTAAAACACTTGATGTATATTCTTTTTTAGACATAATCTTTGTACTGGTAATTAAATTATGTTTTGTAAGTGTGTACGTATATTTGAAATGTTCTATGAGTACCTTGATCTACGTGTATATTCTATGATGATGGTCGTCGTATGCTTGCAACAATTTATCACCATTTTCACAAGTAACCAAAGGGGTGTTCTTTTTATTAAAATGAATTTATGTCACGGTTATGAGTTAGTAATACAGTAGCGACGTGACAGGTCGCTACAACATGCACTAAGAAACATAGCAAGCTCATAACTCACGGGCTAAAAGGTTCGACCTGCTCTGATACCACTAATGTAAGACCCGCCTCGTCGCTACTGTATCACCAACTCTTAATCACGTCATTAACATGTTTTAGATGAAAATCCCTTTAATTTGATTATGAAAACAATAGTAAATTTTTTGCGAGCACATAATGATCGTCATCATAAAGTAAACACGCAAGAGACGTATAAAACATCTCAAATACATACATACATAAAACGTAGTTTAGTTGTAAGTACAATTAATCATGTCTAAAATGTATAAGCTTTTCAAAAGAAACTCGAAATTATACAACGAAAAGTATATTATCAAAACGCAAATCATGGTCGGGTTCTGATCCATCGTCATCCTGGCAACTCTGTGACTCCAACCAAAAAGATTGTAATCTTCCTGGTAACCTACTGCTGTCTGTCTGCTCACACGAACACTGTTCGTGATCATCACAGGTACCAACCACACGGTACAACAAAGCAAATGTGAGTTTATCATGTTAAATAACAAGCAACAGATAGCATCAGTTAAGGAAGACAATCAAACATCACAATATCACCACAATGTCCAAACATTTCATCACGCAACCAACACGGGCAGTCATTCAACAACATTCCACAAGTCAACTTATAATGACTAACATGATGCATGCTCCTAACTCATCTCTCAGCATGTAATGTGGTACCATCCTAGAAATAGTCCATCCCTGTGGTCTCGATGATGCAGTAGCTTGTCAGGGTCACTCTGCCGTGCACAGGTCGTTCCCCCCGGTAGTGATCAGCATCCGGGTGTTAAAAGGAGTACCCAACAGACGTGGCCCCCTAGTAGCCCGGTACCCTATAGCCAATCATCCTATTTTCGTTATGCAAATGTCGTATGTCCCATGGGCACCATCAATGCATGACCCAACCAGGAACAAATCTGTCCTAGATAGGTTAATAGTCATGCACCCCCATGTGCATACCGCCACAATCACGAGCTGCCCCAACATGGGCTCATCGATGCATTGTCCGTGGTCCTTGCAAGGTTAACCACCCGATCCCAGCATCTCACGTGTCTATACATAGCATATCACCACGGCACCATCAATGTATGACCAGCCAGGAATAAACCCGTCCTGGATAGGGTAACTCTTCATACACCCCCGTGGGTATCTTTATATATCCACCCGCATTCAATAACCATAGGCACCATCAATGTATGACCCAGCCAGGAACAACTCGTCCTGAATTGGATAACTCGTTATACACCCCCATGATATCGATGCATATCCACTTACATTCGATAACCATGGGCACCATCAATGTATGACCCAGCCAAGAACAACCCGTCCTGGATAGGATAACTCGTCATACACCCCATGGTATCGATGCATATATCATTATCTTAAGCCATTACATAGGCGGACCTCAACTGTTCTCAACATAATCACATACATTCCTTACTTATACGTCATTCACAAACACCACATAAACTAGTGAGCCGGTGTGAAGTATTAGGTGTCCGGGTTGGCACCTAGATATAACGATTTTGAGGTAAGAATCCGAACAAGGTTGGACGAGGGTGAACAAGGTTGGTCAAGGTTGGGCGAGGTCAGTACTTGGGTTTTATAAAATACCAAGGACGGACTCAGCATTATGCAATCGATTACATAAGCGTTGTAATCGATTATAACATGCAGCGCTTAATGGGCAAGACTTAATTGTGTTAATATCACAACTTGCACAAGGTTGTCCGGGTTACGAATGCCGAGTAAGGGAAACCCGGTAGCTTTTCAAAGGAGAGATACGAGCTCTACCGAGTAAGGGAACCCGGTAGCTCACAAAGGAAAGGTACGAGCTCTACCGAGTAAGGAAACCTGGTAGCTCACAAAGAAAAGGTACAAGCTCTACCGAGTAAGGAAACCCGGTAGCTCACAAAGAAAGAAACGAGCTCAGTAGCTTTTAGGAAGGGAATGGGTTTGGAAAAGAAACTTGATCTCTCTAAAGGAAAGAAAGCAAGTTTGACATCTTGAGAGAAGGAACGAACCCGGGAAAGGAACCCTATTGTTCTAAAGAAAATGACACAAGTTTGACCGAGTAGGGAACCCGATGGCTCTTTTATCGAGAAGACATAAGCTCATCCGAGTAGAGAACTCGATGACTCTTTTCCCGAGAAGGCACGAGCTCATCCGGGTAGAGGACCCGATGTCTCTTATATAAGGAACTTGAGCTTAGCAGCTCTAAAAAGGGAAATAACCCACCCCAGGTAAGGAACCCGGTATAAATAGACATCCGCCAACAAAAGACTACCAAGAGTCATGTCTCGCATGTACATATACATGCTACGTAAAGAGCTTAGCTCGGTATACCCATCCTGGTATCTGGCACCTCCACAAACACTACCAAAAAGTGTCTTGGGAGTTTCCAGCATCAAATGCCAACTTCACACACATGCATAGGGAGTTCTTACAACATCAACTCCCTCACAGAAACACCATCAACTCTTCGTTCTAGAACACCATCAGACTCTTCACAGAAGACACCAAGAAACAAACATAACACATATCACGTCCCATTCATTAAAAGACATAGTTTTTCTGGAAAACAACACACACCAGGGACATGCAGTCATCCTCATAGTCAGACTCCCTATCCCCAACTATGGTATCTAAAGCTATTGTTAAACATGATAAACTCCCCTTACCTAACCAGGAGTTCGTTCTACAGTCTAGCGATGTTGGAACTCTATCCTCTGAAGCGTGAGCGTGTCCGTTCTCTTTCGAACCTCAAGAAAGATGTTTGATGGCTTCTGCTCCGGTCACAAGGTTCCTCTCGACATGGGGGTTTCTATGGTAGCTACGGTGGTCCTTGGGGGTTGAAGGTGATACAGAAGGGTTGAAGAAGAGTGGTTTCTGGGTGTGGGTAAGTTTAGAGAGAAACAGCTGACAAGACATGTCCCCTTTACGTGCATGCACAGCAACCGCAAGCCAGCTAAATTGACTTTAGCCTAACATCCATCAAACACACATACCAATAACAAAAAAAGCACTCAAAACAATAATTACCAAAATAAATCAATAATCAAGCAACATAACACATATCAAATATCCAACTCAGCAACTTGAAATTTCAGGGTGTTACACATAGGGTGAGGGTAGTCTCCAAATTATATACTCTATCTTGGCACTATCTCTAGCCGATGTGTCACTTGGCTTTTTTCCAATACACCCCCTCACACCCAGCACTTTTGAGCTTGGTGCGTGGATAATATGGTGAGTGACCCGTTAATGGATCTAGGATAGGCTCTAATACCATTTTAGAATGTGGGTTTGGACCTAACTCAACCCCAAAAGCTAGCTCATAGGGTGAGGGTTGTCCCCCATTTATATACTCTATCTTGACATTATATCTAGCCGATGTGTCACTTGACTTTTTCCCAATAAAAACCATATGGAGAATGGAAAAATTCAAGAGACATTACCACACAAATATTAAAGAAACTAGGTTCTTGCTAAATAGTGTCACATAATAGGCTAAGGAGTTAACAAATAAAAGTTTTTATTGGAAATCAAGTTGGGAGTGCATTGAAAATACTCGGATTGTCTACACTTGTCCAGCATTTCCAACAAAGATATATTTTTGTTGGTAAGACAGGACAACTGTAAAAGATCCAAACTCTGCATTAAATAGTATAGTAAGAGTGGATTGATAAATTTTTTTCTTTAAATTTCTTAACCAGTCTCCCGAGAGTACATGCTAGTATTTTTTTGGGTGAATAGTGCATGTTATTATTTGACAACAAGTAAAACACTTATTTTGACGGCACAATGCAGATGCCATTGATTCCAATTTCCAAGGTTAATTGGCAACAAATATCTAGCACAAAAATTGTTAATTTCTCAAACCTCATAAAGCAAAGTTTTCAGTTTGGTCTAAAGTACTTACAGGAGCATGATTGATTTTACACATTTAGGGTACTTTGCAGCCAAGGCCAATGCAATTAGGCAACTCATGGAGTGTGCAACCAAATGAAAACTACTTAACCCCAACGGTTGAATCACAAATTTCTCAATCATTTCCACATAATCCTTCAAAGTGTACGAGCAGGTCAATGGCAATCAACCTGTACTTTTGGTTCCAATGATTGCAAGTTTCTTGTTCAATTCAAATATAATGGGTTAGATAGATTTACAGGTTTCGATTGGGTGTGTATTTTGGCGCTTGTGGATTTCCATGGTGGTCCGATGAGGGATGGGTAATGTTTAGTTCGAACATAATGTGGTAGTTAAAGCGTTACGCATGAAAAAATATCTCTTAGAAAAAAAATTAATCTCTTAAATGAATTTCAATATTTATAGGTTTCCTTGCTTCTCAACGAAAGGATAATCCGGGTTTTAAAAAACAAAGAGAAAGAGAGTTACAGATTTTGATTGGATGAGTGTTTCAGTTACTTGAAAATGGAAAATAGTGAACTCCATGATCATCTCACGAAGTGCAAATGACCACCTACAAGAATTTTGATACTCAAGTTATATGCTCAAGAAGAGTATGGAACACACGTTGTAAGAGAGATCTAGTGATGTTAAATAGATTTGGAAGTGGAGTGCGTAGTTTTCCTACTTAGAAACACGTCTGTTGCAGCACTCAAAAAGGGACAGGACAAGACTCTCGTATGTGTGCATGTGGGAGTTGAGTAGTGAGAGGAAAAGTATGATAGTTTAGGCAGTATTTGGGTTATATTCGAGATGCACCACCAAACCATTTCTCATATGATTCAATACTAAGAGATTATCAACTCTGTTAATAATGTCACTCTTTAAGAATGCAACAAATTACTGTCCGTTACAAAATATATATTTCCAGGTTTTAGATTAAATAATTTAAAAGTATAAAAACACACTTTCTTTATTGTGCTGTAAATATTTTGGCATTAGTAGGCTATGCTGGATTTATTTTATTTTATTTCTCAAACATCTACTATAAATGATACCATTTCTTCATCCCACTTCTAAGCTTATCCTTGAATAAATGCAAAGGACTAAAATTTCATGTCTGGCCAATTGCCCCAAAAAGAAATTCGCATGTTTCAAGACTGAAATTCACTTTATATCAACAGCAAGATTCCCATATATGCTCCAAACTATTTGCAAATTCCTTCTTTCTGCCAAATAGTACAGTGCCGTGGTTTGCATTTGGAATGATGCTGATTTCAGCATTAGGAGCCTTCAACTTTTACTTGCTACAACACTCCATTGGGATAAACTCATCTTTATCACCTTGAATCACACATATTTTCACTCTAACTTTGGTCAAAATCATTAGATAACTATCCACAAATTTCGCTCCCCCACATATCACATTATGCATGGTACTCCAAGCTGAATGATGGGTGTGCCTGGTCAAGTCTATGGTAAAGAAAGGAAGATCCCTGAAAAAGTCAAAGAAAGACATGCATGTCATTTTTATGTGTATATGTGTACTAAACAATATATAAGAAAAAGAAACTAGGTACATTTGATATCTTCTGCATCATAGTCTTTCAATAAATGTTTGTTACCTCTTGCGAGTAATGAATTTTAGGATGCTCTCCCATATCCTGTGATTTCTGCAATAGACAAGGCAAACAGTACGACCCAAGTGCTCATACCATGACATGAATGAAGAACCAAATGACAATGACAATGGGGACCACAACTTCTTTCCAGCAAGCATCGATAGTGCATTTAGACAAGCTTCATTTCCCTCAGAAGAAGTGTATGGCTGCCACCAAAAACAAATGAATATTAATTAAAAACATAAGGGTCTTGCTAATGAGTGTCAAGTATTGGTTAAAGAATTCATAAATAAAGTGTTTTTTTATTAAAAATCATGTTGAGCGTGTATTGAAATACTTGGATCATCTGCGGTCGTACTGCGTCTGCGGCAAAGACATTCACTGTCAGATTTACATATGGCATTTATAAAAAAGTGAGAATATAAAAAATTATAATTGGTTAAACAGGAAAATAACTTTGCAGGAGAGACAGAACTGCTGCAGGGGATCCAAACTGTGCATTAAAAAGTATAGTGAGAGTGTATTACTAATATTTTTATTATTTTACTCTACTCTTAATTTCTTAACAAATTCCTTAAGAGTAGTACATGAACATGATAGCATTTGTCAAAAAGCAAAACACTTATTTTGACTGCAGAATGCAGGTTCCATTGATTCCAATTTCCAAGGTTAATTGGCAATAAATAAGTAGCACAAAAGCTGTTAATTTGGTCCTGAGCAATTCAGTTCTCAAAAGCAAAGTACCGAGTTCGGTCTAAAGTACTTACAGGAGCAACAAGGGTGATTGATTTTACACACTTGGGGTACTTTGCAGCCAAGGTCAATGCAATTATGCAACCCATGGAGTGTGCAACCAAATGAAAACTACTTAACTCCAATGGTTGAATCACAGATTTCTCAATCATTTCCACATGATCCTTCAAAGTGTATGAGCAATCTCTCGGTTTTGGACTCTTGCCAAATCCCAGCAGGTCAATGGCAATCAATCTGTACTTTAGATTCACTTTGTCAGAAAAACATGGAAACACTGTCTGTGTCCAAAATGAGGAAGAGCAGAGAAATCCATGCAAGAATATGACATTCTCAGAAGGGTGGTTTCCCCTGAAGTTCTCACCATTGGCTGTCAAACACCAATTAACACCAAAATCAGTTACATAAAAAAATGCATAAAAACATGAAAAGGATCAAGGATCAACAAATAACAATAGCAAGACAAAACTTAGACGCACTTCTATAGGTGTTTTTGGTATTTTTCTCCAATCAGAATTGGAATTTCAACTTGGTAATCAGCATTGACATTTAGTGAAAACCTTAATAAGGTAGTTACCAAAGTGAAACTCCAATTTTGATTGGTGAACATTATTAAGAACACCTATGAAACTGCATCTAAGTTTTGTCCGTAATAGCAATCAAACTAGGAGAACTACCCTACCCAACAAGGGCTCCTTCACAACAAAATGAAGTTTATAGTCACTTCCATCATTCACCCATGAAAGGCAAGACTCACAGCCACAATCAGACCAACGGTTCACTGACCTTGCACCACTCTACCATGTTTTCTATTGGAATCTTCACATTTTCTCCCAAATTGAAGGAACCCCATCTGTCTAAAAGTGTTCTTCCTTATAATGACCTAGCTTAAAGAAATTTAAATTTATTATATTCCGTCACAAAAAGCGTTAGCGATGGAATTAGCGCCAGAGTGCACCGAATGACCAATTCTTTCGGGAATTTGTCGCGAATAGCGCCAGAATGGCACCAGTAGCGCGGTGACGCGGACTGGGGGACTATAAAAGGCCATTTTCGCGTTTTACCCAGCAAAAACGCTTCCTCTTCTTCTTCCCTTGCGTTTTCCGCCATTAACAACCAGAGAAGCTTCATATCTTCTTCATCCTTCATCTAAACACTTCTCACCCAACTAGAAAGTTGTTTAAAACTCCGCTATGAGCTAGATTCCAGCTTCTATTCTCCTTAAGAACCATCAATCAGAGAGATCCAGTTCTCTAGGGAATTCCTCAAAACTGAGTTTTGGAAGGGAAAGAAGGCGATTCAAGGACGCTAAAGCTTGGAGAAGTGATCCTCCAGCCTTCCTCGACTGTTTAGAGGTAAGAAACTCAAGTTTTACTGATCGATTTGTGAAATTGTTCTTGGGATGAATAGTGACCCATTTGTGTTAGGGCTGGAATTAGGCTTGGATTCTTTAAAAAAGTATGCTCAGGAGGTTATTCTGATGAATATTGAACTTTGCATCATGACTATTGATGAAGTTTGGTTTTGACTCTGAGATATGTATGAGTAGAAAGAATGTTGGTTAAATGGAGGGTATCATGACATGTATGACCTTAGGTGTTTTTACAAAATATGTTCAGGATACCATATAAACGGTGAAAAAATGTTGAAGTAACCATTTTGATGAACTTGATAATCATTTAAATATGGTCTGGTTAGAGCATGGAATTGGCTTATGCAGAGTCTTAGAGAGACTCTAGTGCCTTGGTTAGGCTAAGATAGATCCTGTTGAGGGTCTGTAAGTCACCAATTAGGTGACTAGCTTTAAAGACCTACGTTGCACGGATACGCCAAAAAAAAAATTTCTAACGTATCGGACACCCGTCCGATACGGGTACGCACAAAAAACGGCATTTCACGTATCCAAATTTGGAAGGGTCTTCTTGTAAATAAAAAAATTTGCTCTGGTGATAAGGGCACAAAAAACGCACAAAAAGGGGCTTACCTCTTGCTGTTCAAAATCTTTGATCTGCTCCTTTGCCGCTGCTCCTTCGCCGCTGCTCCTCCGTCGTGCTGTCCCTGCTCCACCACCGCGCTGTAGCTGCTCCTCCACCGCAAAAACTGTAACTTGCGCATCTCTCTCTCTCTCTCTCTCTCTCGCGCGCTGCTTCTCCCTCAGCCATTCCCGCAGGTACTCCTCCCTCTACTCTCAGCCCCAAATGAATCTTCTAGTTTTAAAAGCACTACCCATGTTCATTATTTTCTATTTTTTATTTTCTATTTTCTTAGCCCCAAGATTATTTAGTTAATTCTTATTGGATGATTTTTTCTGCTTGATTGATGCACTACCCATGTTCATTTTAAAAGCAATATTTGTTTTTTTTTTCTCAGCCTGTAACCGTAAGTGTAGTGAAGAGTTTTTTTTTTCCTCAGCCCTCAAGTTGTTTGTTATTTTACATCATTTACAATATTTGTTTTTAGCAATTTAAAAGCAATTTGTATTATAAAAGAATTATTTTTTCTTTCTATTTAAAAGAAAATATTATGTTTTTTAATATGATTCTATTTTGTTTTGTTAACATAATAGAATGGAGTCAAACATAAATCAAAGCAATAGTTCAATACAATCCAATGAAGTTGAAAACTCGAGCAGACCGTTATGGAATTATGTTACTAAAGTTGGAGATGGAAATGAATCAGGAGGGAATATGACTTGGAAGTGTAACTTTTGCAAACTTGAATATAGAAGTTCATACACGAGAGTAAAGGCTCATTTGCTAAAGATTAAATGTAAAGGGATTGGAATATGTAAGAGTGTTAAGGAGGCGTCTTTGATGGAAATGGGAAAATTGGAAGAGGAATATTCTGAAAGGGTGAGGAATAATGCACCGAGGCATGTTCCTTTACCACCCACTAGTTTTTCAGCTACAACTAGTACATCTACTAAAAGAAAAAGAAGTGATGAAGGAACTGCAAGCATGAGTCCTCTTGAGAGGGCTTTCAATATGGGAGAACGGGAAGAATTAAATCATATTATTGCTCGGATGTTTTATTCTGCTGGATTGCCATTTAATTTGGCAAGGAACCCATACTTTCAACAAGCATTCACTTATGCTACAAGTCATAACATTGGAGGTATTTAATGTTATGAATTATTATGTTTCTTTTTATCTCATTTATTTCTCTTATTTTTAACTATTTTCTGTTGTGACTTCAGGTTATCGGCCCCCTGGCTATAACTTGTTGCGAACTACTCTTTTGCAACAAGAGAAGGATAATGTTGATAGGTTGTGTATCCCTGCCCGATCTCTTTGGAGAACAAACGGTGTGAGTAATGTTAGTGATGGGTGGAGTGATTCCCAAAGGAGACCAATAATTAATTTCATGGCAGTATGTGACGGTGCAGCCATGTTTTTGAAAAGTGTTGATTGTTCTGGTGATATCAAGGATAAATATTTTATCTTCAACTTGCTAAAGGAAGTCATTCAAGAAGTTGGGGTGGAGAGGGTGCTTCAGGTGATTACTGATAATGCGGCTAATTGTAAGGGTGCAGGGCAACTTATTGAGCAAGAATATCCGACTATCAGTTGGACACCATGTGTTGTTCACACGTTGAATTTGGCTTTGAAGAACATTTGTGCAGCCAAAAATGTGGAGAGTAATGAGATTACTTATGGAGAATGTAGTTGGATATCTGACATTGTTGGCCATGTTTCAACAATCAAGACTTTCATCATGACTCATTCTATGAGATTGTCCATGTTTAATGAGTTTGTGCCATTGAAGTTGTTTTCTATTGCTGACACCCGATTTGCTTCCATGATTGTCATGTTAAAGAGGTTTAGGTTGATAAAGGGTGGCCTCCAAAACATGGTCATTTGTGAAAAATGGAGCATTTATAAAGATGATCATCAAGGAAGGGCAAGATTTGTGAAGGAGAAGATATTGGATGATGAGTTCTGGGGAGACATTGATTACATCCTTGCTTTCACTGCTCCTATTTATGATATGATCAGGTTTTGTGATACTGATAAACCTTGTCTTCATTTGGTTTATGATATGTGGGATGCAATGATTGAGAAGGTAAAGAATGTAATATACTTAAAAGAAGGGCGGATGAATGGTGAGGAATCAACATTTTTTCATGTGGTATATCATATTCTTATAGATCGTTGGACCAAAAGCTCAACTCCCCTTCACTGTTTGGCACATGCTTTGCATCCCAAGTAAGTTTTTTATAATTGTAATTTAGTTTAATAATTATATTACTTGAATCCATTTTGAAACTTCAATTCATGTTTTATTTTGGTAGATACTACAGTGATCAATAGCTTGCTGAAGATCCTAAACGAGTTTCTCCAGATAATGATGTGGAGATTAATTTAGAAGTTAAAAAGTTCTTCAGGAGACATTTTTCTAGTGTGGAGGAAAGGGCTACAGTAAATTTGGAGTATGTCAACTTTGTTCAAATGAAAGGAGGTTTTAGAGAGTTTGAGGCTATTGAAAATCGATATACAATGAATCCCAATGATTGGTGGGGAGTTCATGGTTGTAGTGCACCTATGCTTAAAAAGCTAGCTTTGAAACTCACTGCACAACCCTCTTCTTCATCATGTGCTGAACGCAATTGGAGTACTTACTCTTTTGTGCATTCCATGAAGAGGAATAAAATGGATCCCAAACGAGCTGAAGACTTAGTTTACATACATAGCAACCTCCGACTTTTATCAAGAAAGAGTCCAAAATATAATGAAGGAGAAAGTCAGTATTGGGACATTAGTGGAGATGCAATTGATACCTTTAATGACGTTGGAGCTTTAGATGGTGCTACCCTTTCCCTAGATGAGCCAGAGTTGGAGACAAATGTTATTAGTAGCACTCCAGATCCACACACTAGTTGAGGTATTTATCAATTTTATGTGGATAATATATTATTTGTACTTGTAATTTTCCTTTTATTATATATGAAATACACTCTATATATATAAAAAAAATTAATATTAAGACGTATCGGAAACGTATCGGAATATTGGATTTTTGAAGTAACGTATCGAAGTCACGTATCGGGAACGTATCGAAAACGTCGTATCGGTATCGGTGCTTCATAGTTAAAGACTGAAATAAAGTAATAGGGGATTATAATGATAGAAAATTGTTTTCTTTTCTTTTGAATGGTTGAGAACCGTTGTTCATATTTGCTTGTGTGCCTTTGTATAGGGCGTGACACCAAGGGTGTCAGTGGCGGAGACCAGGGTTCAGGGATTAGACAGCAGAGCATTACGTTGCCAGGTAAACTATTTGTTCTTGGGAGTATTTCCCATGGTCTGTATTCCACCATACTCCAAGGGAGTAATGGTTAGTGTATATCATGATGCATGTGCATTGAAATTGTGAGTTACTATTTTATTGAGAACATGTATGATGTACACTGTGATATTGTTATGTGTTTGTTGAGGTTCTCTGGCCAGTAGAATAAATTAGATATGACGTAAATTCTGAGTGAATGAGAGCCCTTCAGTGGATGATCTTCCTCAGGTAGTGTTTGAGAATCCTGAGTGAATGAGAGCCCTTCAGTGGATGATCTTCCTCAGGTAGTATGTGATAAGAGTCCTGAGTGAATGAGAGTCCTTCAATGGATGATCTTCCTCAGACAATATGTGGAAGTCCTGAGTGAATGAGTGTCCTTCAGTGGATGATCTTCCTCAGGCCAAGTTATATATGTTGTTTTGTGTTGCATTCCTGATGTTGGTGGTGTCTAACGGAATGACACCGGTGTGATGATATACCTGTGATCTGTTTATGAGAGCCGTGATGACGAGTTAGTGTGATGATAATTTTAATACCATATATCATGTGAGTGAATCAGGGGGAGGAAAGACCTCCAAGAACCCTGAGTTTACTGAGATTTTTATCTCACCCCTGTTGGGGATTATGTTTTGCAGGTGTCACTCAGAGAGCAGTTAATGGATCTCAAGGCAAGAGGCTCGAATAGGGACATGGTTTGGTGTGAACCTTAGGCACAGAGTTTGAGAGCATGTTGACTCTTGGTTTTGCTATGTCTAGTTTTGTACCTTGAGAGGGAAGCTGTATAGTTGATACACACTATGACGTACATATATGCTGTATATAATGAGAATTCACCATATATAATGTATAGTGGGTATTTTAATGACGTATGATGACGTCAATTTTGTTCTACTTCTGTATTAATTATCTGTGATAATTGTTGCGCTTAACGGCCATAAATGAATATTAATGAACCGAATGCATACGGGGCGTTACATTTCTCTCATACAAACTATCTAATAGACCATCATCATCTGTCAGATTCATCCTCCTCTTCTGCATTTCCCACTTAGAACAGCAACAAGGGGAAACCTCCCCTTCATTGCGTTCATCAAGGAATTTATAGATAACGCAGAAAACAGCATCAAGAAAATCAAACATGAGGAAAACAACACAACATAGAATTGAGATGAGTGTTTGAACACAATTGGTTAGCCATCTTGATGAGGAAACTGCTGGAGACATCAGAGAGATGGGGTTGGGGTAGAACCAGATTCTGTTTTTCATTGATAAAATACATGGCATTGTAACTTTGTAATTTAAGACACTGATCGTGATAGATACACACTCCTTAACCTGCTTACGTAAGAAAGTGCATAATTGCTTTAATTGAAATTAAAAAAATATACCAAAACTTTCTTGCTTGTCTAAGCTTAATTGGGGATTGAACAACGGGAATTACGTTTGCGAATATCTAGAGCATATGAAACGGTGATTGAGGTTTGGCCACGTAAGAGGGTAATTGAGCTGCCACTTAAACATTAACAGCTACCAGTCCAATGGGAAAAACCCAACCTGCTGTGTCTGTTTTTGTTGGTTGTTTTGTCGTTGGTATGTTGCATTTGACTTTCTTATGTTCGTCATAAATAAAAATAATAGCGTGCCAATTGTCAACTATATATTCACCACCCTATGGGAGCGGGAAAGAACATTTTTCGTGCCTAAAAGTCATGATTTTTGGAAATCATGAACATGAATCTTGAAAATCATGTTTTCTCAAAATGAATGAAATTTGTTTGTTTGTCTATTAGGAATTTTTAGATAAATTTCTTAAAAATGAAAGAGTTACACATATTTTATTGATTATTTTAATTATTTACATTATATAATTTATAAAGAATAACATATGTTTTTACTATAATAAAAATAATAAATCTCGAAAAAGTAAGATTTTCACCTCTTTTATAAAAAATTTCATGAGAAACTGATAAAGAAACATTCCCAAGAATCATCATTTTCCATAAATGTTATTTTTTAAAATGCATATCAAACAAGGGACTAGATCAATTTTTGGAAAACCAAAAAAAATCTCCTTCCAAATGCCCCTAAAAATTTAACTCAATTGATTAAGCATGATGCATAAATTATTATATTTTACACTGTCATCAATTCCTACCAATAAAAAAATATTCACCATCCTAAGCATCGTATTACCCTGCACACGAGGTGTATTTACTTCTTAGTACTGATATTCGTATACCTAGAAATTAATTACTATTAAACATTCAATAACTTTGTGAATTGTAATATTATTTATCACGGCAATTGATACAACTTATTTATTTACTTTTAACCAACTGCGAAGTAAAATTAATCATATTTATATATGTAGTTAACTAATAGTCTATTGCCATAGTTTTTTTTTATTAGTTAAAATTATAAATTATTAGAGCAAAGAAAGATTTTATACCTCTCACAAGTTTTAACATAACAAACAAAATAAATGTTTTCAATCTTGCTACGTTGTGTTTAGTAACATTGTTGATAAGAGTGATATTAAACTCAAATATCTTAAATAAGATCTCGAATTAAAGCCTTCAAGATGAGAAAAAAAATGATTAAGAGGAATGACCCCATTAAAAATGATCAATCACATTTTCTAGTAGAGATGTACAAATGTGATGGTGACCAAAAAATATTAGTGTGTTTATACAAACAAGATGAACCAATTGTCTTGGTGATGATTCAAATTATGTACAATGCTTAATTAAAAGCATAGTACTACAAACACATGGTCTTGTTATCTTTTCATGAATACTCATCTTAAAGGTCTCGATCTTAAGCATATTAAAGAAGTCTTGTAAAAATCAAAGATAAATACTCGATGTATCAACCAAACACGCATTTACTTTAATCCTACACATCAACATCAACAGCACCTTTAACCCAAATTAATTGGGATCGGTGGTAAATGAACCCAATGATAAATCGGAAATGAAACAAAGAAATAGAAAGGGAGAGGGGAAGAAAAAAGTGGAAATAAGACAAAAGAGAGAAAAAATAAGCTAAAATAAAAGAAAGGTAAAAGGAAGAATGGAGAAAATAAGAGGAAAAGAACTAAAACAAAGGATGGAAAAACTGAGTATAGAAACAATGGTTTTAATGCATCACTTATTTCTGAAATTTCAGAAGCTAGTCTCTCGACAAAGATAAATACTTGATGTCAAAATTCTGTTGCAAGTGTAAATAAAAGGTTTGAGTAGCAATGTTTTCCATCATCCCTTTTCTATATTTGTCAGCAACATTTTAATTGCACATTGAAAAATTAAGCAAATGGATAATAAATTAATAATACTACCACTTTCAGCTACCTTCATTTTCTTTTTTAATTGGATCTGAGCTCACGGTTGGAAGATTTCTTCTGTACTGCTGAGACGTCAATCTCCTTTCCAATGGTGTTTTCCTCTTGCTTACAACAAATCTGTTCACCCCTTTGCGCATAGGCATTATTGAAGGAAAATCTTCATCTGGAATCTGACTGAGCTCAGAAATATCCTTAATCTGTGCAACGCGACGGAACCACCTCTCAGCCTTTGCCTCCTCTGACATGTCCAAAGGATCTGGTTCCTTCACAGCTGACCCCTCCAAACTCTTTCCTGTCCACTCTGCTCCACCACTCTGGGTCTCAGATGCTGGATCCAGGGATGAACTCCCAGTCAAATTTGGAACATGATCTTGATTGAAACTCTGCCTCGAATTTCCACTGGTTGTTGCCCCATACATAGAACCAACATCATTGTTATTTGAGCTTTGTTCAGAAGGATTTGGACTCTGTCCACGTTGAGCTCTAGCATCAACTGACATTTCTGGAGGCTGCTGTGCCACCTCAGATATGAAAGATTTATCATCATTGGACCTATCCGTCAAAGCAGCTGCATCTGCCACCGATGAATCTGTTCCATCTGCCGGCTGCTTGTCCTTTTTGGCAAAGTAATCAGGGGGGAAGGGAACAAAGGGGACAAAGTTGGTTTTGCCAGATTGTTCCATGGCCACATGTCTCTTATATGCTGGTGTAGTCAAAGAACGATCTTTTTTCTTGCTAACAACAAATCGATTTTCTCCTTTGCGCATGGGCATTATTTCAGGGAAATCCTCATCAGATATTACACTTGGTATATCTGGAAAATCATTCAGCTCAGCAACCTTTCTAAACCACTTCTCAGATTTTTCACCTTGCTCTTTCTCCTTGTCCTCTGTGATATTTTGGCTTGTAGAATTACTAGAAAGTTGTGAACTGTCTCCTGATCTAGCATATCCAACATCAGCGTCTAATTCCACCTTTTTGCTCTCCTCTGCTAGCAAGTTCTCAGACTTTTGGGAAAGTGCATCTGCAGACAATGGAATGGGAGGAACAGTACTAGTGTAGCTCCCTTTCACATTGTTAAAATGTGAAGTATTGCTAGCAAATGAAGGTTGGCTGTCTCCACTGGCATTTTGTTCATCAACAAAGTTGTTATTGTCAAATTGAGGAAGGCCATCTGAACGTCTTAGCATTTCATCCAGATTGTCATGGGATTTGATTGGCTCCCCAGCTTTAGAATCCTCAATCCCGGGAATGTCATTATTGGACAAGTTTCTCTTGTATTGAGCATTAGCCAACCTCCTCTCCAGTGGAGTCTTTCTTGTGCTCACGACAAATCTATTCACTCCTTTCCTCAATGGCATTATTTCAGGAAAGTCTTCATCTGCTATGACACTGTCAATATCAGCACTGCTGTCTAGTTGAGAAACCTTGCTAAACCAACGTTGTGCTTTTTCTTCATTAGCAGCTAACCGAGCATCAACGTCTGAAGTATTAGGATTGTTTCCATTTTCGTACCCCATATTTGACATGGTATTGGTGGCACCCAGAGATATTTGTCCGGGTCGCTTGCAATCACACCTTAAGCAAGTCATATTCCTCCCATAGTTATAGAAATCACACCTTCATAATAAAAATCCTGTTAGTTGGATGTCTATATCAAAGGTTATGGGGAAAAACATTTCAAAGGGAGGATAATACTTACTGAGGACATTCCCATTCACCTCCAGCCAGTTGTCTTTTTGGCCTTGTTTCCTCACACTCAAGACATTTGATATTTCTTGCAAAATTCATGAAATTACACCTGCTCAATATTAAAGAGTATGCAGATTAATCAGAATGTTGTATAAGATTTGAGGAAACAAAATTAACTAAAACAAAAGTTCCAAATTCTCACCTTGGTGTTCCAGCATTACACAAAGTAACACAGTTGATAATTCATAGGGGCTTTAAGTTAAAATTAAAAGTAATAAAAAGTACCTTGGGCAAAGCCAATCACCCCTCTTCATTTCAATTTTTTGTCCAGGAGGCTTTGTCTGTCCAAATCTGCCAGCCATTTGACTTTGCACTGAATCAAAAGTGTTTGGTCCAGGTGCACTATAACTCAGCTTGAAAAGTTCAACAAATAGATTTCTGACAGATGATTCAACAAGATCTCTTTTATTGAGACTGTTCCCTTCTGAAGAGAAAAATGGGTTACTTGCATAACTCAGCAAAAACTTCATTAGATCAACTGTATTTGCTCTATCAGTCTCCAACACCTATGAAGAACATATCAAGAACAACTAGATCAGCAACAGTTTCAATGCACTTGTCAAAAATTGAAATTAACTGTTAAAACATGAAAAAAGATGTTCTATACAATATGCATGTATTTTTCTTGCTTATTTTGGAATGAATTGAGATATACATTTAAGAAAAGGTTACACGATCAAATTTTCCTACCACTATTTGCATTTTTAAATTGCTTTCTAATTTCTGGTTGCACACACCAATAAGCTACTTACACAGTAATGAGGTCTAATAAATGTACCAAAAATATGATGTTAGAAAAGAAGTAACTAAATTTGAATGCAGTATTTGTTTTTTAAGCACAGATAACCCAGTTTTATTAGGGAAAGAAAAGCCAATGAAGCCTAACAGAGCGTAACATAAAAGAGAACTTATCATTCAATAAGTAGGTGCTTCATACCAAACATTGCACAAAATCCTTTTATGAATTGAGACAAAATTGCATATAACACTTCAAACATAAGATGTGGCTAATGTAAGTTATAACAATCTTTCTTAAAAATGAAACAGACTACAATGAATATCAGTGGGAAAAATGAGGTAAACTATGTTTGCATCCATACCAGGAAGATTTTCACCTATATTTTTTGTCCTCAAAATCAAAAGGAAACACTTTTGTTTGCTTCAAATCAAATAGTTGCTAAAGAAATTCATACTTTTAGGGTTACAATAAAGTAACTATTAAACAAAACAAATTAATTAAATACAGCCTATTTTCTCAAGAAATTTTTTATCTTTCTCTACCATGAAGTCTTATCTTGACAGTTGACATCTGTCTCTCTCACGTGGGTACCATAGCATATACAGAAGAACTGAACAATAGAGCCAGAATTCAATAACTGCTAAGATATGAAGTTTCCAAAACTTACTCTAGTGGGAGTGGTAGATTTTATAAAGAATTTAGGAGGGAAATTTAAACAAAAATCAAGTTTCAAATTAAAAATAGAATGATAGGAGCTTTTGAGATTAAAGGCTTATTTGGATAAACTTCTCCATAATCTATTCTAGGAGAAGAAAATAAGAAGGAAAAATGAAATGAGCTTCTCCATGAGCTAAAATTAACTTATGCATAAGCTAATTAGTAGAAGTTCTCTCGTATTATCTCATATTAGTCTCTCCAAAAGATGATTATTTAACTTAAGCTAATTTTAGCTTATCAAGAAGTGCTTATGGAAAAGTTTATTCAAACAGGCCATAATTCATAAAAGGAAACACGATGTCGAAGATCTTAAGTTAGAGAAAGTAAGTTTGTTACTGTGATTGCGAAGGTTCTAGTGAAGCAGTAAAATTCCTTTCAGCAAAAAATTGCACCCTAACAGCAGCAAATTAACATTCTCAACAGCAAAACCATATTGAATTCAAATACAAACTAGTGAGAAACCCAAAAGAGAAAAACTAAGCAGGCAGCACAGTGTGACACTAACATTGGCGTCACCGTTGGAGAGAAAGGACTTCATCTTCCTGACGGAGTCGTCGGCGTCGCGGAAGAGAAAGGGGGAGCCGTGCTCAACCACCGCCGCAATGTCTCTCGTAGAAAGCAACCTACCACCATTCAATCTCAATTCAATTAAATTCAGTGTAGAATTCAACAAGCTCGGATTGAAATTGAGAAAAAGAAAGAAACCTGAGAAGGTTAGGTCGGTCGCGGGCGAAGGCCAGGAAGGCGGTGGCGTCGCGGAGGAAGGAGTAGGAAAGCCGTTCGGCGGCGGCGGTGAAGGTTTGGTCGGGGAGGGAAGGGAGGTAGCCGGCGGAGGAGATGTGGGAGAGGAATGAGGACCAGTCGGGACAGGAGGAGGAGAATGAGGAAGCTTGGGATTGGGAGGCTTTGAGTTTGAGTGGGAGACGAGAGGGAGATGAAGAGAGGCGGAGGGAATGGGTGGATAAGAGGAAGAGGTTGCGGTGGTGGTGGCGGCGGAGAAGAGGGAAGGGAGTGGCGAGGAGGAAGAGGAACCTTGGGGCCACGCCACCCATTTTCGTCGTGCTAACTATGCCTCCTACTACTACTGCAAATGAAATTTCATTTTCTGGACTAAACTACAGCACTCCTAAGACTCCTAGTGATATGTTTTTCTTTTCTTTCTCTATCGTCACATCTGGTAAACAAATGCAGGATTAAAGTTTTCATAAACAAATGAGGAGACTAAAAACCTAATTAATCTATATATTTTTTATTCTTGAAATTTATGATAAATTCACTTTTTTTTTCTAAATTAAAAATAAAAAAACTTAATTCCTTAAATTTTAAAAATGTTTTTAATTTTCAAAATATGAATTTTTTAATCTTTAAAATTTGAATTTGATGGCATTTACAATAATATCAAAAGATTGAGGGGCAAGCGAAAAATCAAACTAAGAATGAAATAATTTATTTTTATAAATCATATGTATTTTTTATTATCGCAAATTTATTTAAGTCGAATAAAATTATAATAAATAACATTTTTCTTTTTTAATATTTAACATAATTACATATCTAAAATTTAAATTCAAGATATGTGATTAATAAAATAACTTCACATTAGTTGATTTACACTCATAATAAGATGTTTCTTTAATTAATAGTAAATTGATAGAAGTGAACTAAATATCAAAATCCAAACTATTCTATATTTCCATTCTCATTTTAATCACAGATAATTTTTTATACCAAAAAATTGTAATAGTGATAAATAAAGATGATGAATCTTCACTTGAATGTTTGGTAGGAGAGAAGTTTTCTATTTTCCAAATATCATATATTAGAAAATGTAATTTATTATGTTAGATATACATTTTTAAAACTAGTATTTTTTGGAAAAGAGTGTTTCCTGATAATGTTTTTTAATCAATTTCTCACAAAAAACTTTACCATGTTAAGGTGGGATTTTTATTTTTTCGAGTTTAATTTTTCTTTTACTATAATAAAAATATGATGTTATTTTTTATTAAATTATACATCAACAACACATTTAACCCAAATTATTTGGAATAGATGCTAGATGAATCCAATGATAGATACAAGGAGGTTAAAAAAAAAGTGGAAGGGGAAGTAGAAGGGGAAGGGAAATAAGATAAAAGAAAATAAAATAAGGGAAAAAGAATGAAGGGAGAGATGAAGAGGAAAGAGACTAAAAAGGAATCATTTGGAACATAGAGATGACAATAGATTTAACCTTCCATCAAACTTATAATTTTTCTCTATTTCGTCATAAGATACCGTCCGTCAATCTATATTTCACTCTATTAAGTCTTATTAAACTACCTTTCCTCAGGTAAGTTTCGGTACATCTCTACATCTCTTTATGTCAAGCTCTTGGTAACAAACTTTTGTTTTTACGAGAGCATCGAGGGGTCATCTCATTATGTACCCAAACCACCTTAATCTATATTCCCTCATCTTGTCACTTACTGTTGCTACCTTTCGTCGAATATATTTATTTATTATTTTATTCATCTTCGTATAACCACACATTCACCTTAACATTCTCATTTCTGCTACCCCTATTTTATGTTCATGCTGTCTATGTGTTGACCAACATTTAGCTCCATATAACATTGTAAGTCTTACAGTTGTTCTATAAAAATTTTATTTTAGCTTAAGGAGAATTTTGTGGTCACACAAAAACCCATATACACTCTGTCATTTCATTCACTTTGCTATGATTCTATAATTTACATCATCATCAATCTCTCCATCTTTTTGCAAAATTGATCCCAAGTATCTAAAAACATATTTCTTGGGTATCTCTTGACCAAGTAAATGCATGGGTTCTTGATCACCATCTCTTACCAACGAAAACTCACACTTCATATATTCAGTATTGCTCTGACTTAACGTGAATCCTTTAGACTCCAAAGTGCTTCTTCACAATTCAAGTTTCCTATTAACACTGTCTTTGATCTTATCAATAAGCACAATATCATATGCAAAAAACATACACCACAACACTTCATCTTGAATATCTTTTATTAGTTCATCAATCACTAAGACAAAGAGATAAGGACTAAAAGTTGAACATTGGTGTACACCTATCGTGATAGGAAAATAACTTGATGTTTCATTACAAGTTTTTACACATGTATTAGCCCCATCATACATATCCTTGATTACATTTATATACTTTAATGATATTTTTTTCTTCTCAGGAGCCCACCATAAAACTTTTCTTGAGATCCTATCGTATGCTTTCTCAAGATCTATGAATACTAGATATAAGTTTTTCTTCTTTTCTCAATACTTTTCCATTAATTGTCGTATCAAGAAAATGACTTTCATGATATATCTTCCTAACATATATCCAAATTGATTTATAGAAACTTTGGTCTCTCTCCTCAAATAATGTTTAATAATTCTCTCCCACAACTTCATAATATGACTCATAAGCTTAATGTCTCTATAGTTAGAACAATTATGGATATCTCCCTTATTTTTCTAAATAGGCACAAGCTTTGTAATGTTTAATTTCAGCAGTCTCAAGCGATTACTCAACAAAACATGTACTATTTCAGTGCTCCCACATGCATGCATTTAGTTACAATCAGACAAATATCACATGATGATTCAGAAAATCCATCTAGCTACAATCAACAAGTTAAAAAACAACCATAATCCTTATGCAAAACTAATAGTTAGAACAACTTATGACTCATAAGCTTAATGCCTCTATAGTTAGAACAATTATGGATATCTCCCTTGTTTTTCTAAATAGGCACGAAGATATTTTTCCTTCAAGCATCAAACATCTTATTTGTTTGAAGAATCTTATTAAAAAGATTGGTCAGACATTTTATTGTCACATATCTCATACCTCTCCACACTTCAATAGGGACATCATCAGGTCCCAAAACTTTATTATTCTTCATTCTCTTTAAAGTCTCCTTAACTTCATGTGTAGTAATTCAGATCATTATAAGTATCCTCCAAGTTCACCTCACTTTTATTATCATCCCCATTAAAAAGTTTGTTAAAGTAGTTCATTCATCTTTCATTTACATCTTCATACCAAAAGTTTTTGACATTCATCCTTGATGCATCTAACTTGAGTGAGGTTTTTACTTCTCTTATCCCTTATTTTTGCAAGTTTATATATACATTTTTCATCAACCTTGCTCCCAAGATTTTTATACAAATCAGCAAAAACCTTAAACTTCTCACACTACTTTCTTTGCATTTTTTCTCGTTAATTTAAACTTTTGCAAGTTCTTATCATTGAAACTTTTATACAAAGATCTAAAACATTCATTCTTCAATTCAATTGTCTCCCCACCTCTTCATTCTACTATCATATTTCCTTTGTAAGAAATTTTTTCCTTTGTTTTCTCTGAACACCCCTCCTCTCACATTTTAGATATACATTTCATTCAATATTTCATTTGTTTCTCTAACAAACTTTCACGATCCTTCACACATGTTTTTCTTAAATTATATAATGTGATAAATAATTAAAATAATCGATAAAAATATGAATAACTTTTTTATTTTTAGAAAACTTATCTAAATATTCTCAACGACTAACTAAACAAATTTTATTCATTTTTAGGAAATATTATTCCCAAGATTTATAATTCTCAGAAATCATGATTCCCAATTATAAAATACTTTTCCTCTACTAAAGACCCCCTTGAAGCAAAATAAAACACACAACATAATAAATATCATCGTGTGAACCAAATTTCTTAGTAAAAAATAGAATGTTACAAAACAGATATATGATAAATAAAATAATATTTTTTTCTGAAGATAAATTGATCATTAACTGAAAACGCCTAACTGCATTTACGCAAAGTGTCCAGATTCCAGACAGAGTTACAATAATGCATAACATATCAACAATAATAAATTGAGTACAAACTCAAAGTCAAAGTTATAAGGGTAGCAATCCTGAAATTATAAAATATACATTCTCCTATTACAAAGAATTAAAATAATAGTTATCTTCCCATATTAGAAATTACAAGTGTGAACAAGGCCGCACTTCGTTATGGAGCAAACAAGGGCTAAAAGCTTTTTTATTTTGCGGAGAACCTTTTCCTTTTTCCTTCTGACATCTATCATGCACGCTTAGTATCCCTCTAAACCTCAAAAAATTGGATGCGAAAATGCTAGAAGTATCTTACCACGATGGCCATTGGCAATCCATAAATGAAGCAAATTGATGCCAAGATTGAAAAAGTAGTATAACTTAAAAGAAGAAATTGTTTATTACTACTATCTTTTGCTGATTATTTAGAAGATACAATCACTTCATGACTGAAAATGTGGTATAACTGATACAGTAAAGATGGCATATGTTTGGCAATAAAAAAAATATAAAAAAAAACCTTCAAGTACATGCGAACACCAAAGCTCATCACTATTCATTTGCCTTATAAATAAAAAATCAAGATTAGGCAGCACCTTCTCAACAGCTTAGGAAAGATCAATAGGTTTGCCACATAACTGCTCAAACTCGCCTTCCAAAATTTTATACAAGTGTGCTTTGTTCCGCCTATAAATCCAAGCTTTAGTATCCCGATCCCAATCAAACCTTGAAGGACCACTGCATAAGACAAGCCCAAAAGATCATGTCACCTTGATAATTCATTATACCTATTTCGGCATATGTTCTGATATTGAATGCCATCTAAATTAAATAGAGCAGATTAAGTAGATAAACAAAAGTAGCAGAAAGTAATTCTAGCAAAAAATTAAACTGCAATTGAAATCTTGGAATCACACGAAGGCCTCTAAAATGTCACAGCTACAAGCATTCATGGTATCACTTAAGGTTGAATGTGTTCTACATCTTCATGGAAGTGATGATAAAAAAATAAGCAGGGAGGTGAGAAATGTGACTGTAAGATAGATCCGTTGTGGTACTGACTGACTAGATTGGGCAGAATTATTCTTGATGCACACGGTAAATAGCATCTCTAACATTCAAAGGACTAAACCTATATCCTAATAAAATTGTAAAACATTAACAATGATTTGTCTCCCTGATCTCAATATATAAAAGGGTCAAGAGTACTTTGTTTCTAGAGGAAGAAAACCTGTGAAAATGAATCCGGACAAAAAATAACGAATAAATCCCCACAACACTGGAACAACTTAAAACAAAGAAATTAAACTAATAGCATATTAATGAAGCTCTGCCTTTAATGGGCTAGTTTGTTTAAGCTTATTTTTTAAAATAAGTGTTCTTTTAAATAAAATAAGCATTTTATAGTTTTTAGATGTGTTTGTCTAAACTGCTTTTACTTAAAATAAGCATTTTTCTACTTTTTTAAAAAAGTAAATCCATCTGCTTCTTAAAAAAGCACTTTTTCCAAAATTACTTTTTTTAAGTTTAAAGTTTAAACAAACTGGCTCAATATAAGTCAATATGCAAACCAGCTTTAATTACCAATAGTTGCCTCAATAAATGCAGCATCTTTAACACCTAAAGAATAAAGATATATATTTGATTATAAGTTAACGTTTTTAACACCATTTGGTTGGTTATCAACAAATATTCACTTTTCTTCAGTTAATTCTTACACATAAAGATACTAAAGAAGTAAATGTATCTGGCTTTGATAAAACTTATTCACATGCAATCTAATACATGAACATGAATGTGTAGAGACTAGAGACTAAAACCTAGAAAAAACGATCCTAGCTAAAAATTAACCATACATATTGACAGATAACGATAGACACAATCAAATACCTCACTGGAGAAGACAGCCAAAGTTGTCTATTTGGTGTTTGTTTGTTCAATACATAGGTGCCAAGATCGCCAAGTTTTATAGTCAAAACATCATTCTGAAATGGAAAGCCATGTCAAAACAAATAATACACCCCCATGCAAGGAAACCATTTCTTAAAATTAATAGGAAGATATTAATTGAAATCTTAAAATAAAGAAGCTATTCATATTGAAATACCAAATAATTATAGGGTTTCCTTTAAACAAAGATGATTATCAAGTTAACAATGTGATTATTCAAAATAATCACTTAAAAAACATGATAACTTCACGTTTGCCTTCTAAAATACGTTAAGTTCTAGGATATTCTTTAGTTGACAAGTAATTTATTGTTATCAATCCTTTATAACTTATTCTCACAAAATCATACTCACACCGTAGTCTATGTCAAATCCATCAACTTCAACTGAGTCTCCATAGTCCTGCCAGGCAACAAACAAAATAAAATAAATATCTTACATAGTTTAAATTTCAAATAATATGAACTGAATGCATTGTGTGTTGTGAACGTCAACTTTCCACCACAGCTAAGACAATCTTCCAATGAAATCTATTTGATTTTAAGCATAATTTTATCATGATTGCATATTTGTCAAACGTGGGAGGTTGCCACCAGAGCAAAATTTGTGATGGATGTCAAGACTTGTGATTGCAACATAACAAATTTAAGTTGGTGGAAAAACACAAAGCAATGCTAGAGATACCTCTAATTTCTCTTGGAGGCTATGTATTGTGGAATCAGCCAGTCTGTGGAATTCACCCTCCTGCAGTAGAGAACTGCATTCACACTAATCATTAGCAAAGTCATTTCCACCCACTGAGAAAACAAAACAAAAAACTCCAACCAGATTGGAATCTTACAAGTTACAACAACCTTTGAGGAACTAGCGCATGTGACAGATATTTGAATTCTTATTACGAACACTACAAATCCCACTGTCAAACCCCAACCCAGCTCCAAAAATGCTTTGAATTATAAATTTAAAATATTAAAAGAAACCATAACTGCAATTTGAAAGCTCAAAAAAGAATAGCTAAAACCATTAAGTTCAACTTTTTATGATTTCTGAGAATGAAATAAGAACATAATGGATGAAAAACAAGAAAGTGCACGTCATACCTGTAATCAATAGTCAGGGGGCCTTGAGATTCATCAAGATTAAAACTGCGAGAGCAGAAGTTTCTAGAAGAAGAAGAGAAAGGAGGAAGAAGGGCATTCTCCTTGTAGAGAAACATGAATTTTGAAGCTTTTACAGCAAGGATTGGGGCTGCATGAATGGAAGAAAAAGAAGGTGGTGATAGTTGCAAAAACCTAAAGAGCCTTCTCTGCAAAAGCAGCTTTGAGGCCATAGCTTTTGTCACCTCAGCTGCAAATGTGAAAAATAAAAGTTTAGTTGCCATTATAAATAATAGACTAACAATGGTATTAATGTTGTCATATTGATCAATATGACAAAAACAAAAACAGAACCAAGGAAACACAGTATTTGAAAAAATTAATCAGGCATGCGAACATGGAAATGGATCAGTTAAGCATAAAGCCAAACCAAATCTAATTGTGAACCAGTTATTTGAATAGGATTTCAAAAGCAAACCATTTATTTTTTTCTAAAAACAAGTTTGGTTTTGGCCAGAACCAATTTTAAAAACCAGTTTCTAAAACCATTTCTAGCAAACATTCAATTTCTAAATCCTGTTTTGAGTACAAAATCCAGTCCAAGATCAATTATAAAAAATCAAATTTGCATTCACATGCCTCCTATATGCACATTTCAGTTAACAAAATTGAAAGGCTACAAGCACATGTGTTGTGAAATCACAACAAAGGTCCACGACTATAGCTGAATTAATTGCAACAGAATAATCATACGCAAGTAAGCAAACAAAAAATGAACCGCATATATCAAGAGATATATCTAATCTGACTAATGACCAATAATAACAGAACATCTGATTATATCCTTTTCTTCCTCAAAGCAAGGACTATAAATTACAAGATTGGATCTTTCCCTACATTTTTTAGAGCATACTGCATTTTTCAGGGCAGGGAAACGCTCCCCTACCAAATTGCTGCAGAGAACAGCAACTTTTTTGTCATTTGACTTAAGAACCACTAATGTTAAAGGTAATCAAATGTAATTTTTGCGACATATATGTTCTGCTACTTTCATGTATATAATGGATATTTATCAAAACCCAGCTCATACTTCACATTTGTCAGAAACACATCTTTACAAAACCAGTAAAGTAAGAAAAGAAAAACGCAGTTTTATGTCAGGAGAAAATGCTTTCAATAAGAAATTATCAAATTCAAATGCACCGTAGACAGAAGCCCAAAGACAACCAAAAGACAAAACCAACACAGATAGTTATATTTATGTTTATGTATGTAACAGGAGCGAGCATCTCAAGTTTCAATCAGTACCAGTGTGTCTCCGTCGCCGCTGCCGGCTGTTTACTGTGTCTTCGTCGCCACTGGTCTCAGTGCGTCACCATCGCGATTCCATGAGGAGCTGGTCAAATTAAACGTTCGTCGCCACCGGCAATGGAGGTTTCGCAGGCGAGGAGGCTGCAGTGGTGAGGTCAGGCAGCTGCAGGGAGGCTGCACCGTCGTGTGGGTGCCAATGCGTTTTGGGAACGACTTGAGAAAACGCAGGCAGAACGAGACTGAAGAAGGGTTTTTGTTGTGCCAATGCGTTTTGGAAATTTTTTAATCTCCCCAAACAACAAACGACGCGTTTTGGCGTTTAAAAAATAGAAAAATAAATAGGGAAATTACCAATTTCCTACTTTAATGGTAGGTTATAACCACATTATTTTCTTAGAACATTTTGTTGTTAAAAGTTTTGTTTGTTGGGTATCATTTTGTGATGTAAAAAAATGATTACCACAAAATTAGGAAAAAGCAGCCTCATTCTCAAACTAGTCATTACCTTTTGTATTAAAATCATTTTTTAAAAAAATACTAACATTTTATTTCAAAACACTATTGATTGACATGGAATGTCTATTACACACGTGGATTTTTCATATTATCAAAAATACGTTTTCACTCAATCCAAACAGAAATAAGGAGATTTGGTGCTAAAACTAAATTGCTAGTACATTTATGAAATTGTGGATTAAATTGATTATTTTCATAATATAGGAACAAAATTGACAGTAAGTGTAAAGTGCATGGACGAAATTGGTCATTTATCCAAAAAAAAAAAAAGTCTGACCTAGTTAGGTCAATTTGACCTGTTGGATCTCTGGTTCAAAATTGAGTTGAATTTGGTCGTTTCAGGTCATGTGCATATCCAATCCAATCAGTGGCTCAGATTGGTTGGGTGCTTGGTTCCCAGATCAATGAGTCAACCTGGTTAGTCTGAGTCGAATTTGATAAATGTGGACATTGTATCATTTGTATATATTGTTCTCTAATTAAAATTGAAGTTTCACATAGTAATATGTAAAAAAATTATATTAAAGAAGACTTAAATATATTTTTATACTTGCATTATAACTCAATTTGATTTTATTACTTAAACTTTACTTTTTTGTTTTATTACCTAAAATATTTTTTTGTTAAGTAAAATCAAACATAAAAATATTTCAAGTAGTAAAAAAAATAAAAAAGTTTTGGTAGTAAAATAAAAATAGGTTATATTACAAATGTAAAAAACATATTTAAGTCATTAAAGAATTATGCATATTATCAATATGAAACTCTAATTCTAGTAGAGGTATAAGATGTGTTGGGTGATTAAGAGAGAAAGGAAGAGGAAAATGATTGCAAGTTTGATCCCTTTTGTTAACAAAAACTAATAATACTAACAATTAACATTTGTCAATACAAAATGAAACTCTAATTCTAATGGAGATATAAGATGAGTTGGATGGTTAGGAAAGAAGGAAAGAGGAAAAAAATCCCGAGTTTGATCATTTTTGCTAACAAAAACTAATAATTCTAATAATTAATATTTATCGATAAAAAAAAATGTGAAACTCTAATTCTAATTGAACTATAACAATTGTTAAACTGTATGTAAATTTTATCCTTAGAGTAAGCAAACACAATGGCTAATTGTCAATACTAAAAAGACTAAAATACATTTTTAATATTTTATATTTTTAATTATATTTAGTTTGGTCTCATATCTTTTAAAAGTTTAATTTAATTTTGTATATTTTTGTATTTTCAATTATATTAATATAATGCAAATGCAAGAAAGTTCAAGAGGGACACTATTTAAGGAGTAATTTCTTACATTTAGGATATCACTACAATGGTGTTTAAGATCCACTTTATAGGCAATTGCATAATATGGAGGTAATTAAGAGTGTCATAGCCTGATGGGCGATTACAAGATAGTTAAGTAAATAAGAGTGTGACTGATTGGGTTTTGTTTAGTTTTTGTAAATTAATTGGTTAACTATATTTTTTGTTTCTGAAATTTTTTAGATTTCTACTTTTAATTTTAAACAAAATTTTGACTAGTTTTAATTGTTAATATTTATCTCCATTTTTATTTTTAATCTCTAATATATATTAAGTATGACATGATAATGTGACAATAGGATAGAATGTGACATGTTTTGTTTTATTTTATTTATTGCAGTGGTTCATTTGTGTTATTTTATTGGATGACTTGTTTTGAATATATTAAACCCAGAAAAATTGCTTCTCATTCTAATTCTTGAACCAATATTTTTCCATTATCCGAAGCAACCAAAATAGAAGGGAGAGAGTGTCTAAACTCAAATCCATGTATGCTATTTTTGTTTTCCCATTTCACAATCCCTGAAGTAGCATTCAAAAACCTACGAAATGCATTAAACCATTTCTAAATAATCTTTTCACACATCGCTGCCGTCATCCTGACCTCCTCAACCACCGCCACCGCCTCCGCCTTGGCCTCCTCTATCATCACCTTTACCTCACTCACCAAAGATCGACAACCTCTGTTCTCACCGACATTCCTCAAAAGAAAACACCGACAACGTTGCACACACAATCCACCGAGAACAACACTCGCACTGGCTCTCTTCGTTATGTTTTATAAGGCAAAAACAAGTTTCACAGTGTAACAAGGGTATAATAGTTCTCAGAATTTGAACTCCTTGGTTACTCTTAAATTTTTTTACGTTTTATTTTTGCATTTTAATGAGATTGTTGAATCGCTTATTATCATTACTATAAACTTTTTCCTGAATTTGGATAAGGCGTTCATGGCCTACGTGTTAGTTTCAAAGTAGGTAGGTGAATGAGTTCGTGTGTTCGTGAATTGGTTTAGGTGAATGATTGACACCTTAGTTATGCTATTTCTTTTAATGTTGGTTTAGGTGAATGGTTTTTTCTTTTTGTTATTTGAAATTGATCAATTTCGCTGTTGATTGGATTCATGTGTGCATGATTTGGAATTTGTTGATCGATATGTACTCCTCACTTGCAACGAAAAAGGGGGAGAAGCGAAGCCCGAAACACTAGTGAAGTAATTTCTTGTGGATTTTAATCGTCAAAAATTATTTCATATCTTTTAAATGTTTTAGTCAAATATATTTTGATAATTTTTAATCACCACAAAATGTTATTAATTAATTAAAAAATTAACATTACATGACTATTTAACGGATCAATTTGATAACAAGGGACTAAAAATATTGACACGACAGAAACATGAGGAACTAGAATTGGTTAATTTTTTATTTAGGGATTAAAATGAAAATTTAAAAAAGTTGAAGAACTAAAAACATAATTAATTCAAATTAATTTTAAAGAATTATATATGAGAAAAAATTAACAAAACTCTATATGGTAATTTTGATTTATTTGGATTGGTGGGATAAGATAGAATGAAGGAGAGTGTAATAAAGGAAGATCCTCGTCTCATATGAATTAATTCATAAGTTGTGTTTGGTTTAAAGAGAAATAAAAAAAAAAAATTGTGAGTCCCATATAAAATTTACATTTTTATATTTTTATTTTAATTAAAAAAATGCTTTTATTTTTATTTTTTCTATTTTTATTCTCTAGACAGATTTGATAGATGCTCAAATTGTAGGAAGGGCAACTTTGTGCATAGTAAATTTTGAATTAGGAATAACGGTCTCACGGGAGAGTTG
>CM023959.1:25603843-25643848 GCA_013407115.1 Glycine latifolia | reverse complement strand
AAAAAAAAATCATCATACTGAAAAACAGTTCTTAACTTATATATGTTTATGTTAATAATTCGAGGTATAATTAATTAAAAAATGCACATGTTTATGATAAAAAGGAGATGTTACAAATAGTCAACATAAATGGACATGTAAAGACATTTGAAAAAATGAAGAGAATAAATAATCATTATAAAATTAACAAATAATTACTCAATATAAGCAACAATGATTAAAAAAATAGAGATTAAACTCCCCTTCAACAAAAACAATTTATGCGAAATGTACAGTAAATAAAATTGTCTCTATTAAGATATTTTGTTTATTTTCTACGGATATACTTGTTCAGTACCAACTCAATTCAAGGAACTCAAACTTCTGGCATTGAAGAAGCAATATGGTCCTTTGTCATCCCTCTTGACTCTGAGAGGTGAGTTGTTATTTATAAGAAGTCTAACCTCAAATTAAACTAATTAGAGTACGACAGAAAAGGTGAAGAAAATGGAAAATAAAATAAATAAAATAAATTTATATTATTATTTAATCCCAGATAATTATGTATAATAATTTTATTGGATTTTATTATAATTATTTTAAAAATTATATTGACGATAATTTTTAATTAGTTTATGCTGTATATGTATGTTCAATAAACTTAATTGAATATTCCGTGACATTGCCTACTATTTTTTTATTTATATTATTATACCATCTTTGTAAGTTTGCTATTGTGCTTTGTAAATGATGATCCCAAGGTCTCATTGGGCCAGCCACATGTTTGAACCGACATTTCTTCGAAGATTTTAGACTTCTCTAGGTACTAGTCCTAACCATTATTCATTATCTTGATTAATTGGTTATAAAAACCACATTATTGGTCACACTTTTAAAAGAATTTCATATCAAGTACCAAATTTTTTTCTTAAAGTATAAATAATCGATAGCTGAGATGCTTGGCACATGTAGTAGCAAAGCCTTTAAAGGAGAAGTAGGAGGGATGGGACATGAGTGCATGTCATGCTCACACTCATGAACTAATGGGACAAATCTACATGTCATATCTTTACCACATAAATCCACCGCCCAAGCTCAACCTTTTGTGCCACTACTGCCCCCATCTGTGACTTGTTACTTGTTTAGTCTAACATCAATTATATCTTCCCAAGATTCCATTTATTGTAGATTCATATTACCTTCAAAGCATGGAATCCAATAATCAATAATTAACAATATTTTACAAACTTAACCAAATATCCCACACTCACAGTCAAACCTTTGGAACAATTAGCATGAGTTATTTCAGCATAATCAATAATTTTTAATTTGAGTTCTGAATATTTCAGCTTAAATATTTGAAGAGAAAATTTTAATTTGTAAAATTTAATCGATACATGTATTATTTTTGGGCATGTTCTGTGAAATAAAAAAAAACCAAACTCATCTATGTGAAGGAATTTGCCTTTGATGAAAATGCGGTGGTCTTTTTCAAACCAAGTTATGTGATTAGACTTTATAGAAACAGTAGTAAAAATCTCAGAGGGGTTTAGCAAAAGAAAACAAAAATTGAAAATAAACAACAATCATGAATCATGGTGCTGTTTCCAATGTTTAGATTATGTGCTAAGTCATGACCATTGTGTTATTAAGCTCGTTATGACCATGCACCGAAATAAATTTAGCGCGCTGTTTTACAGCAATCAAACACAAGGTCAGAATCTAACTAATAATTGATTGCCTTAAACTTATGGTCAGAACTCAGTACCCATAGTCTTTGGAAGCAGAACTTATTGATCACTCCCCAATCCTCATTAGTCATTATCCCCAGGAAGTTTTTCTTTTAATTTAAAGTTTATTTTAAGATATAATAATAATAGTATTTACTAGTATAAAAACATATAGTATAATTAATTCATAAAATGAAAATAAACAATATAACCAGATATCTGAAGAACGTAAGTACTGGTATTAAATAAGTACAGTACTAGTTTAAGAGTTAAGAGGGCTTGAGTTGGAACCCTGAAAAGACGATTGTGAAGAACTTTAGTGTTTACAAGGGTTCTGTCTAACATGATTTGGATAAATTAGATGTTAAAGATTAGAAATACTGACATTATTAAATAAAAATAATTTTATTATTTTATAAACATTGTTTTTTTTATCTTTTCAATTTTTATTTAATGAAAAAGTAATATTGCTAATAGTAAAATCAATCTCTCTATTTTTATTAAAATTGAATTCAAATGATTTCCTTAATTAAAATTAACATTCATTATTTTAATTGATTTTAAAATAAAAAATATTAAAGTATTATAAAGATTAAGTTTTTAAAAAAATTATAAGCATATTTTCTGTTTTATCTAAAATAAAATATTAAAGTTACTAATAATTGTATAAAGATGTATAATGATATATATTATATGAATATGCGGCCTGTGGAGGGGTGTTAAGGGACCAATGGTGATCTGCGAATGTTGGTATTTCTTCTGTTCACATGGATGAGCTCTAGGCTATTGATTTTGCGGTGGAATCAGATTTGATGGCAACCATTAATCTTATCCTTAAGGGGTGTCCCCCAACTCATGAGTGTGCTTCTATGCGGCATCCAAGTGGGGGTTTCTTCATGGGTGCATGTCCTTAAAGAGGCCAACCAAGTGGCAGATTGCTTTGCTAAATTGAATAGAGAAAATTGTTTTCTGGTTCACTTATTTTTTACTGGGTTCCTCCTTTACTTCTTTGAGGTTCCAAGCTGATCTTTCTGTAACCTCTTTTCCTTGTAGCTTTTAAGTGCATGTTACAAAATTGCTTATGAACTCAGGATTAATTGATTTTGAATATATTTTTATATATTTAATTTTATGTTAGAAAAGAGTTTAGAATTGATTTTATATTAAAATAATTTTGAATAATTTTATATTAGATTCAAAATTTTATACTAAAATTGTCTCATAATTTAATTTTTTAATAAAACATTATTTAAAATTAAATTCAAAATCAATTTTATTTAAAATTAATTGTGTTAACACCCATCCAAATACCAACTAATTCTATCTTCTCTTTTTGGGAGCTATCACTCTTATATATATATATATATATATATATATATATATGAAGCATAGATCATGGACTTCATATGTCAATATCGACATTCTCTATTTTTAAGATATATAAATTCTTTTAGACCCGTCTTACTTTTTCATATAATTCTTAAAACTTGTAAGTTATGAAATCATATTGATGAATATTAATTGTTAGTTATTAATTCTTTTGAACATAACATTAGTTACCTTTTTTTTTTGTTTTCAACTATACTATAGGCAATCTATATTGATGGCTACATTAGGTTAGGAAAATGGAAACAACAAAAAATGGTAGAACTATCCATTATTATAATTTTTGAAATGATGAGTTTTACAAGTAACTCTCCAACAAGCTATATATTATTCTAAGTAAAGCCAATAATAAGATAAATAGTCAAATTTATTTTTGAAAGTATGAAACACTAATAAATTAATTCATAAAAGATAAAAAAATTAAATTTAGTCTTTGAATGTATCACAAATGCAACAAATTAGTATTGTAGACAATTAATGACAAATTAATTCCTAAATTTTGCTACTTAATATCAAATTAGTTATTCAAAATATAATTTGTTGTCAAATTAATTTTTGAACATTATAGCTTAATGATAAGATGATTTCACAAATTTAACGACTTGAATAATTTGTTGCACTTTTTGTATATTCAAGAATTAAATTTGTATTTTTCATTTTTTAGAAATCAATTTGTCATCATATCACACTTTTGAAAATAAATTTAACTATTTTACCCTCGTAACAATTGTCAAATGTGTTTTTGCATTCTCATGGGATGGTATGGCATTAATGTTGTCAAAAGATTCATTTTCCTCTTACTAGTTTATATTTCTTAAAATTTCTTCACTTTTATTAAACAAATTCATTAGTTCTAACAAGTCATTGGTTTGATGTCCTTAAGTAAGTCTTGGATCCAAGTCTTCTGGATGAAAAAAATGTTGTTGGGAGGGAAGATCCACTAAAGTGGTCAATCAAATTTTTCGATGAAGATTAATCATCAACAAATTTGATAGATACTCTTTCAATATCATGGTGACAAAAAAAAATTAACTAGTAAAATACATGCTATAAAAATTTCACTTAGTAAATTTTATCATTTTAGTTCAAATGCATGTTAACATATTATAACAATTATAAATTCAATAGGTATAGTTCAATTTACAATACATGTTAAATTTGTGAGAAGGATCATAATTCAATCATTGCATAATATACTCTTAGAAAGGAATAAAGAACTTTAAGTATAAGTAAGTCATATAAAGATTAGTCCTATAACCGATAAAAAACTAAAACTTATAGAATTAGCATGGGGAATCATTGGGGAGTTTAAAATTCGAATTACGGTGATATTAAATAAAATAAATATTATTGTATAACAATTGTCAACTCTTTTAATATGACATAATTTTTTTTTACAAAAGTATGACGTAATCTAATTAATTGTTCTGAACTTTGTACTTCAACTATATGGAAATTGTCCAAGATCTAATTAAATTATATAAAATTTAAAATATTTTTGTTTATCCACTTACATATCGTGCAGGATTATATTTAGTAATATATAATTTCGGCTCTTTTAAAACTGTTTTTTAAGGTCTTTAAAAATCAAGAAATACTACAAATTTTCTTGATTTAATATTTTTCTTAACATTTCTATTCATTGATAAATGTACTTTTTCATTTTTACTTTCATTATAAATATGTAAATTAATTAAAAATTAGATAAGCAGTAAGAGTATAATTAACAAAAGGAGTAACTAATCTTATTTTTTAATTTTGAAAATAACATATAAATACGAATAAAAAACAAAAAATTATAAAAATTCGACACTTCCAAAAAAAAAAAAAGGAAAACAAAGGGAATTTATTATTTAAAATTTAAAGCACAAACCGTAAACTTAACATGTTAATATTGTTTGGTTTAAGATCACATGTATATATCCTTTAAATTAGACAAACCTGATTGAATTGAATAATTTTTTTTTTTAATTTTAAGTATTTAACGCATGTAACTAAATTTATAAAACTTAAATTTGTGACAATTAATTAGAATGGCCATTCTTATCTCGACATACAATTCCAAGCTTTTGTATACGATTTTTTTTTAATTATAAATTAGACATAAAACTCTCAAGCTTCATTGTTTCCATTTTTTTTCTTTCAATAATGTCTTTTCAAAATTTTCCTAAAAAATATTGTCTTTTCAAATTTACTTTTCAATTAATAGTCAACAACAATTTCATGCCTCTAAACTATTATGAGTTAATTTTTTCCTCAAACAATCCTAAAATCATTGAAAATCCTATTTGAACTCCCCTTGCTAAGTATATTCATTAACATTGCGATTTTTCTCTTTAAAAAAGTATTTTTTTTCTTCTTCTTTTTTTAATTGCCAAAAACAACATATTTGAAATAAGGGATACAAGGGGTATTCCTAAACCTTATACAAAGTTCTTACATTTTACGAAGCTTTTATGCAAAGCATAAGGTTCGTAGACAATTAAAAAAGAAGAAGTAAAAGTCCTTCATTTTGACTATTAATCATAATTAAGATCTAAATTTTATAAGGTCTACCCCGTACTGGGAATTATGAACCTTTTAATAAAGGTGACCAGGTGTTTGATAGCTAGTCTTGTGAGAAAGTCCTCGTAGGTCTGTGTCTTGAACTGCGTACCATTGTCAATAATTATAGCATAGGGTAGACCGTATATGCATATGAGATGTTTCCAGGTGAAGGTTTCAACTTCGCTGGCTGTTATCTCTCTTAATAGTTTTGCTTCGATCCACTTGGTGAAGTAGTCGATTGCTACCAGTAAGAACTTGATCATCCCTGGAGCTCTAGGGAATGGTCCCAAGATGTTCATACCCCACATAGCGAAGGACCATGGGGAGGAGATAGTATGAAGGTTATCTGGGGGAATCCGTGGGATGTCCGCAAACTCCTGACACCTTTTACATTTTCGTGAGAACTTGAAAACATCGGTCCTGAGTGTTGGCTAGTAGTATCCTGCTCGTACTACCTTGGTGGCTAGGGAGCGTCCCTCAGTGTGGAGTCCCCAGATCCCTTCATGGAGTTCTCTCAGGACGTAATCTGCCTGTAAGTTGTTTAAGCACTTGAGTAGAGGCGTTGTCAGCCCTCTTTTGAATAACTCACCGTCAATGATGACATAGTAGCTGACTTTCCGCTTTAGACGTCGGGTCTCGTTTTCATCTGTGGGAGTGTTCCCTTTATGAGAAAATCTCTATAGGGAGTCATCCAGTTGGGCTTTTCTAACTCAATAGCCATTACCGCTTGGGTGTCAATGCTAGGTTTCTTGAGCGTTTCTTGGATGATTGTTCTGAGGTGCCCGGTCTTTTTGGTACTGGCCAATTTGGATAGCAAGTCGGGCTTGATGTTACTCTCTCGAGGTATGTGATACATCTCGAAACACTCAAAACTATCAATGAGTGTTTTAGCCAGATGGTAATACTGGAGGAGTATGGCTTCCTTGGTTTGGTATTTGTCCGCTATTTTTCCTTGGAGGAGCTGTGAGTCTGAATAACATCTCAGACACTAAGCACCGACTTCTTTGGCGAGTTTGAGTCCTGCTATGAGTGCTTCATACTTGGCTTGGTTGTTTGAGGCCTTGAAGTTAAGCTTAAGAGCTTGTTCCAGCGAGATGTTATCGAGTCCTTCAAGTATGATGTCCACTCCACTTCCTTGTACGTTGGATGCTCCGTCCACGTAAAGATTCCACCAGTCTGGGGTGGATTTGTCTTTTCTTGCAAATTCTACTAAGAAGTCTGCCATGAACTGTGTTTTCATGGAACTGCGAGGTTCATATCGAATGTCAAATTCTGACAGTTCGACTGACCATGCCACCATCCTGCCTGTCAGTTTTGGTTTCTGCAGTATCTGTTTGATGGGATCGTTAGTCTTAACTATCACTTGGTGACTTTGGAAGTAAGGTCGAAGGCGCCTGGCGGATGTGACTAGTGCCAAGGCTATCTTTTCGATCATCTGATAGCGTTTCTCAGCATCATGTAGCATGCAACTGGTGAAGTAAATAGGGAGTTGGTGCTTCCCTTCTTCTTGGACAAGTGCTGAGCTAACAACTTCGTTGGCTACTGAGAGGTACAAGAGCAATGGTGCCCATGTCGAGGTCGACTTAAGACAGGTGGTGCAGCGATTGTTTTCTTGAATGCCTCGAAAGTCTGCTCACAAGTGTCATCCCAAAGGAATAGTTATGTTTTATTGAGCATCTTGTAGAAAGGTTTGGCTTTCTCGACGAGTTTCGGAAGGAATCTTGACAAGGCCGCTAGCCTTCCATTCAATCTTTGAACTTCATTGACGCTAGTCGGGCTGTGCATCTGTAAGATGGTTGAGCATTTGTCTGGATTGGCTTCAATTCCTCGGTGTGTGATCATGAAACCGAGGAATTTGTCACCTCCTACCTTGAATGTTCATTTTTCAGGGTTGAGACGCATGTTATACATCCGAAGCTCTTCGAATACCTCTTCCAGATCTGCTACATGTTGGGTAACAGTCTGGGACTTGACAACCATGTCATCCACATAGACCTTGACGTTGCGTCCTATCTATTTTCTGAAGACACGATCCATCAGTCGTTGGTATGTAGCCCCTGCATTTTTCAGACCAAAGGGCATGACTCTATAACAATAGTTGACATCTTCAGTTATGAAGACCGTCTTTTCTTCATTTGGGGCATGCATTCTGATCTGGTTGTGACCAGAATATGCGTCTAGGAAGCTTAAGATATGAAATCCGGTCACCCCATCGACCAGTCTATCCATGTTGAGGAGTGGGTATATGTCTTTCGGGCATGCCTTGTTAAGGTCTGTGAAATTTGTGCAAATGCGCCACTTGCCACTGGCTTTTTTGACCATGACAACGTTGGCGAGCCAAGTGGAGTATCTGACTTCTCTGATGAAGTTGGCTTTAAGCAGCTTGTCTACTTCTTCTTTCATTGCTTTTTACCTTTCTTTTCCCATATTTCACTTTTTCTGCGCTATTGGCTTAGCTTGTGGGCATATTGCCTGTTTGTGACATATGATACTAGGGTCAATACCTGGTATATCGGATGTTTGCAAGCGAACAGAGATGCGTTCTTACGGAGTACGCTAGCTAGATGTCTATACTCATGGTTGGTGAGCTCTTTGTTAAGCTGCATGCACTGTCCAGGTTTGTGCCCGAGTTGTAGCTTGAATAGTTCTTTGATTGGTTTTGGTCCTTTGTCGATATTATCATCGCGCGGATCCATGTCGAAGGTATCATCATGGTGAGCTGTATAGACCATCAACGTATAAGGAGTAGACTCTCTGTCTATGTTCATGACCTGGGTGGTGCCCCCCGAAGTGGTACGATGTTTGTCTGACCTCCTGTCGAGAGAATATGGTGCCACTTTAAGGCTTTCTACATAACATTGTCTGGCCTGCCTTTGGTCTGCTTTAATAGTGACAATTTCCCTTGTCATGGTAGGAAATTTCATCTTTAAATGAGGTGTAGAAACAATAGCTCCCAACTCATTCAAAGTTTTTCTACTAATCAGGACGAGGTATGATGTGTCGACACCTTCAATAATATACCTGATTGTAAAGCTCTTAGAAAGTGAACCTTGACCAAAGGTGGTCATTAGGTTGACATATCCCATGGTCTCTACCCTTTCTCCTGCAAAGCCTAGGAGCGGATCTGGGTGAGGTTGTATAGCGCTTGGCGATATCTCCAGTTTCTGAAAAGTCTTTAGATATAAGACGTCAGCGGAGCTACCCTGATCAATGAGAACTTTTGTCACCTTGAAATTAGCAATTATAAGGGAAACGACCATAGGGTCATCCTGGTTAACAGGATTAATTCCCTCAAAATCTGCATTGGTGAATGTAATGGGAGGTAGACTTCGCAGTGGGAGAATGTTCACACAGTTTATATCAATGTCTCGAATGGAATGTAAGTGTCTCTTACGAGACTGACTAGATGATCCTCTATATGAGAAGTTGCCTGTGATGGTATGGATTACACCGTGAATATGTTGAGTAGGCTCCTCTTCTTGTTGGCAAGGGGGTTGACTTTCGCGTCTAGGTTGCGGTTGTCGTTGCCTCCGTCGGTCTTCTGCTCCATCTCTTCGTCTATCATTGTCTCTGTTTCTAAATTGATCCTCTTGTCGTCCCTCCTGTCTGTTTTCCGCTGGGAAATTATCAGGTCTTTTTACGAACCGTGATAAATGTCCCTCTTGGATAAGTTCTTCTATCTTGTCTTTCAAGGCCCAACAATCTTTCGTGTTATGGCCCTGGCCACGATGGTAGTGACAATTTTTATTAGGGGTTTTCCCCAACTTCACGGGAACTGGCAATGTCACCTGTACCTCCGTATTAAAGGCTTCTTCCATGATTGTGGCTTGATTGACCGTTAGAGGAGTATATCTCTGGAACTTGGGTCCTCTCGGGAGAAGCTACGGCTTGTGCAGCTTCCGATTCTTGTCGGCCCTATGGGGTTCGACTCTGATGGAGACTTCATGTTTCTCACGCTTCTGTCCGACTTGTCAGACTTCGTTTCTGAACTTTGACATTTCTTCCATCTGTATGTAACCCTTAGCACGTTCACGTATTTCGTCCATGCTAAAAGGAGGTTTTTTGCATAGATTGTCTACGAACTTTCCAAGTCGAAGTGCCAGTATCATGGAATGCAACGCTACCTCGGGGTTAAGGTTTCGAATCTGGACAGTCAATTGTCCAAATCGTTCCATGAACCTAAGGAGAGGTTCGTCGTCTGCTTGCCGAAATGTCGCTAATGCAGTGGAAGTCAGCCTATGGGTTCAGCTGGTTGTGTATTGCACGCTGAATCTCTCAACAAGGGTGTCAAAACTGTCGATAGATCGTTTGGGGAGGCCACCATACCATGCTAACGCTGCCCCCTTCAAGGACGTAGAGAACACTCAGCATAATATGGCGTCGTTGTTCGTGTAAAGATTTGCTTATGAGAGGAAGGCATCAAGGTCTTTGTATGGATCAGTGGTACCATCATACCTCTCGAAGTGTAGAGGTTTCCATCCAAACGGGATGTCAACTTCCCTAATGTGGTCCGTGAGAGGATTACTACACGTGTTATGCCTCTCTATTCGGTAGCCCTGTGTTGAACTACGAATGAATAGAGGGTTGACATGTTGTTGAGGATGCGATTTGCCTTGTCTGTTCTTCTTTGGTGTCGGGGGAGCGTTCATCTTCCTGGGGATGTCTCGCTCTAGCTTCCTGATGATCGTGGTCAGCTTTCAACCTTTGGACTTCCTAATACTTACGTTCCATCTCCGCCATGCTGTTCTGGAGTTGCTGAATTGTGTTGGTCTTCGTCATTGTAGTTTGTGGGGGGTTAGACGCATCGACAGGGGTGTCGTTTCTAACACTGGAGCGTGTACTGACCATGAATACGTGCCAACCAGTGATTTAAGTGCGAGGCCGTAGGGTAAGTTTTACCTGGGCCCCATGATGGGCGCCAAATGTTCTTACCAAAATTTGGAAATTCCATGTGTGGACTAGACGTGGTCTAGGTGGACTCCAAATTCTGCACGTCGGACGGTGACTTGGCTTTGTTTAGGAAAGGGACCTGCAAAACAAAGGAAAAACACTCCGACGCTCAAGTAAGTACATCAATTATTAGAGAATAACTGAGTGTGAGAACTCAGTATGAGATATAGAGAATAAGTAACTTGAGTAATGCATTCAAGTATTGTATGTTTGATGTGTACCAGATGTGTTTAGAGAGAACCTGTAAGGTTGTATTTATAGTGTGGAGTGTGGGCCTTGGGCCTCTGTTTGTTAGTAATCTGTGGATAAGATAATAACATATAGTAGCAGACAGTTATCTAATTTAAATATAAGATAATGTGTACCTTATTGATATACTATTACTTATAGATAAGTAACAGCTTGTAGATAATTTTGTTGATATATGATATGATAAGGTGGTTACACCTATTTGAATATCCAAGCATATTTGATATGCTATTAATAAGGAGATAATATTGTTGGTGTAGTTGCTCCCGTAGCATGTATGTGTCCGCGCTCCTGTAATAGGGCTGACGAGGAGGATGGACACGTGTGTCCGGGTTGACACTTGGAGGATGAATAAATATTATTTAATATGACAATACTAACGTGGAGGATGTCTACATATACGGTGATCTTGTCGTGATGGTCATGTGTGATTTTACCATATTTGGACAGTATAATGGGCATGGATAACTGCTTCACCATTTAGATATATTTGTAAGAATTCACAAAAGCCAATTGCATATAACCTTGACAATGATTATAGTCCGTTTTCAAGTTTAATTTGCCATATTTTAGAAAAAAAATGCCCATTCTAATAATTGTTCAAAAAGTTGAAAGAATATTTACATAGAGATAAATAAATTTAAGTCAAATTAACTACCTTTTTTTTTATAAAAATTACTTTTATTAATCTCTTAAAATTTAATTTTAATATTTTTTTAAAATCTAATAATTTTATTTATTGTCCTTGACATCTTTATTTATCTAAATTTAATTTTAGAAGTGGGAAGCCCTCGCACAATTGCGAATATATCTACTTTGATTAACTAAGAATGAATATATCTACTTTGATTAACTAAGAATGTAAGAGATTCTATGATAAGACAAATATAATACTATATTCATTTCATATTTTATTAATATCTTAGCTCTTTTTAAAATGATTTATATTTCATAAATTAAAAATTATTAATTATATTTCTAACTATATTTAGATTTATTACTATTGATAAAAATTTATTATAAAAACTGAGATACCATATACGATTATTTAGTCTAAATATAATAATATTAAATATTTCTTATTTTATATACATTAGTTTTAAACAACAGTATATAAGGAATGGGAATATTATTTAAAAGAGAAAAATAATTATGTATTGACAGGATAAATTTTTTTATATAATCATTTAATTATAATTTATTATGGATGATAATTTAATTTTTAAAATAATTATTTTAAAATAAATTAAATAATAATTTATGATTAAATCATAATATAAAATACATAATTATTAAAGTCTTTAAAATATTGGGCCCTCACCTGCATAATAATTAGGCTGTAGTGTAACGTGTAACCACCTGAAAGTTTAAAAATTGGACAGAGCTAATTTGTGTATACAAAATGGTTCCAAAACTGATCCTTTCTTTACACGACACCTAAGAACACCCGTGAACTCTTCTAGTGGTTTCTGATGCACATGGTTAAGTACGACAGCGGTTTAATTTGCAACAACTTTGCATGCATCCAAAACTGTTACAATCTATATATTTAATGTTTGACCAATAATTTCTTACTTACACATTATATTTTTCTCTTTCTGAAAAAATCCGGTAAAAATAGTGTAAAGTAAAAGTATTAAAAAATATATATATAATACTAACGTAGTAATTGTTATTTTAAATACTTATAGTTATAGCTATATTTTGCGATCGGAAGCTAAAATAGACCAGTCATGTGGAGAAGGCACATTGTGCTATATTTATTTTTTTGGCACATTAATTTTATTTATCTTTGGTACATGCACATTGTGCTAGCTATATGTTGCAGGCAAGTTGAAATACGTCCACAATTTCATTTTTAAATGCTTTGCCATAAGCAATAATAAATAAAAATGTAAAACTTGAGGTTGACTTTGGAGCAAGCTATAGTACTTTGGGTTGTGCTCTAATATTCAAACCAATTATTCTGTCTTAAGAGATTTTCTATATAACCTCCATCTCCACACGTATTCCACAAAATTCACCTTCTTCAGCTCTCTTATTAATTTGTCATCTTTCACCAGATCCACCCAGTTTTTCTTCCAACATGAGGTTCAAATCTCCCCTGCAATTGCTCATCATCATACTTCTAGTTTTTTCATTTGTTGTCTCTTCGACTGCTCTCGAAACAACAAGTAAGAATGAAATTAAATTACTTTTTCTATGATTAACATGGACCTGTTTCATCTCTTTCTTTTTTAATTTTCAAAATTGATTTTAATGCTATGTTGAAATTTCATTGTTTGCAGGAAGGCTTTTGCCAAACAAAGAAAAACTCTCAACCCAAATTACGTCTGATAAGGTTATAATTTAGACCCTTATGAACATAATTTAATCTTATATAATCCTTGCAATATATTCCAAAAATTCAAGAGTTCCTGTATCTGCATGCAGCAAAGGGTCCAACTGAGTACAATTTTTGTGTCTATGGTTTTCAGGGTGTTGAGGAATTGAGAAATGGAGAAGAAATGTTAGATATGGCAGAAAAGTTCATGGTAGAAGGAAGGATTGATTTGGAGAGTAATGATTATCCAGGTACAGGAGCAAACAACCGGCATGATCCAAAGACACCAGGAGGACCTTGAGAAATAAATGCATAAATTTTGTACAGATTATGAGAACTAAGAGAATAAAGAATGGTACTAAACTTGATATTGGATTTGCATATTGTTAATTCTTGCTGCTAGAATATTCCTTTCATCCAATATTTTGTAGTGGATGAATGTGTTTCTCTGTAGTTGGGTTGCTGTACTATTTTGATTTAGATGTGTGGAGGTGAAACTCTCTTCCTTGGTTAAATTTGTAGACTTTAGAGCTCAAGAAAATATTAACAGAAATTTCAATTTTCTTAAGCAAGTTTATATTATGTACCTTCCATTTAGACAAAGTTGTTTAGATGACAAAAATAATGAGATTAAAAGTATGCTACTATTTTGATTTATATCTAATTTTGATTAAAAGTATGTTATATTATGTACCTTCCATTCAAAATATAAGTATCGGAAGATTTTAGTTTGTTATTCTTATCCAGGCTCAATAGAAACGTCAATTCAATATTATTAAAGTATTGATTTGACTCTACGAGTGGAGAACCTTTTCCTATTTGAAAATGGTATCAATTTTTATTTGCGTGGAGAAAAAAAACAAGAGAAAATGGGTCAAAGAGATTTAAAGGTGCAAGAAAGAGTGCATGCCTTTGCTTGAATTAGCTGTGAGAAACTGAAAAAATTAAGTCACCACAAAAAATCAATCATAAGGCAAATGAAGGTAAACGGTGGAGGTGGTATAATAATTTTTATCAAGCGGTTCACTAAAAGAGATTATTACGTGAGATTGGAAGAAGGAAATCATAGTATCTATAAACAAGGAATATCAAGTCAGCTGAAGTTGTGGTTTCCAAATGCAAAAGGCCAAAGATCAAGAAAAGACTATTTAAAGAAAGAAAAAAACTACTTGACTTAACAATGTGAAATTAGTCAATTTCCTATGTGTCTGAATCGTGGGATAAGAATTACTATGTGCTAACATCAATTGAAACAAAAAACAAAAAAAAATATAAAAGAGGAAATTTTAAAATGTTAATTTTGTAATTGCATTTGAACAAATTATCTATGTATAAGTGTATTTGAGTATTGATAAGATTGATATTTTATTAAAATTAATTTTAAAATTATGTGATTTCTGTTCAGACACTTATATTTTGAAAATAAGTTAATAATAAAATTCAGTTAAAAAAATAATCAAACACAAAAATTAATTAAAGTTCTTACCTAGAATCAATTATCCAGCTATGTATACTAAATATATGTATGTACTAACCATTACATCATCAAGTATTTAAAAAAAAACTATTGCATCATCAATAATTTATATTAATTATTACATCTTACATAATTAATAAATTTATATAAAATATAATTTTTATTAATTCAACTGTTAAAATATAAAATTTCAATTGAATAACAATAAGATAACCATTAAATTATTCATATTTGTATATTTAAAAAATATATGTAACATTTTTTACATAAATAACGTTGGGAAACACCAGCACTATTATCCTCTCTATAGACTTTAAATAGGTACTTGACGGAAATGAAAAAAATAAGAATAGAGAGTAGAAGAATAACACCAAGAGTGTTTAATGTGGAAAACCCTTTCAATATGAAAGGTTAAAACCATGGGACCAAACTAATTGAACATTTCAAGAACCTTCTCAATGTAGTCCTCTTGAGATATTCAATGTATTCTTCTAGATTAATCTCTATTCCAAGAATCTTTTTACTGGACCCACATCTTTCATGGTAAAAGATTTGCTCAATGCCTTCTTAAGAACATCAATCTTCATTATATTTTTACTAACAATCAACATATCATCAACATAAAATAAAAGTATGATGGACCCACCATTCTTATAGTTCTTTACAAATAGACAATGGTCTGCAGAGGTCTTTTTGAAATTATGTTGGGTCATAAAGAGATCAAACTTCTTGTACCATTGTCTTGGAGCTTGTTTTAAACCATAGAGACTTTTCTTCAGGCGACACACTAAGTGGTCTATCCCTGGTTCTACAAAACCTCCTGGTTGCTCCATATATATTTCTTCCTCTAAGTCTCCATGTAAGAATGTTGTTTTGACATCAAGCTGCTCAACCTCCAAGTCTTGTTTTGCAGTTAGACCAAGAATTGCTCTAATGGATGTCATCTTCACCATCGGTGAGAAAATTTCTTCAAAATCTATGTTTTTCTTTTGGTTACATCCTTTCACCACAATGCGAGCTTTGTACCTTGGGTTTGGGTTGTTCTCTTCATTCTTGAGTTTGAACACCTTCATGTTTCATAATGCTTTCATTCCTTCTGGTAACTCTACTAGATCATATGTTTGATTTTCAATCAGAGACTGCATTTCTTCTTTCATGGCTTGCATCTATTTCTCCTTATCATCTATATCAATGGCTTCCTGGAAACTTTGAGGTAACCCATCATTAGTGAGATTGACATATTCATCATAGAAATACCTTCTTGATGGTCGTCTGACACCTGTTGATTGCCTCACTTGGGACTCATCTTTCGTTTGGACAGTCCGCATTATTGATTCTTCCATTTTTTGAGTTGGATGATCCATCTGACTCTGCTCTATCTGGTTAGGTTGTTCTATCTAAGAAGGTTGCTCCATCCAATTGGTTTCTATCATCTGAGTGGGTTCTGCCTCTTTTAGAAGAGTTTGTCCCCTTGAGTTTCTCACTATGGGCTTTGGCTTCTCAGATCGTTGGATATCATGTATTACCTGATCTTTGAAGAACACCATATCTCTACTTCGAACAATCTTCTTGTTTATAGGATCCCATAGCCTGAATCCAAGTTCATCTCTTGGTGAACCAAGGTATATGCACTCATTCACCATAGCATCAAGTTTTTCTCTTTCATCTTTCAGAAAGTGGCAAAAGCCTTGCACCCAAAGACTCTTAATTGACTGTAGGAGGCTTTCTTTCCAGACCAAACTTCTTCTGGTATCTCTTCATTTAAAGGTATTGAAGGAGAGAAATTGATCAAATCAACTGTAGTCTTCACTGCCTCACCCCAGAATATCTTGGGGAGTTTTGAATGTGAAAGCATACATCTGACTTTCTCTGCAATTATTCTTTTCATCATTTCAGCTAATCCATTCAACTAAGAAGTTTTGGGAGTTACCTTCTCATGTCGTATCTCATGAGCCTTGTAGTATGCCTCGAATGGGCCTCTGTATTCTCCACCATTGTCTAATCTCAAGCATTTCAACTTTCTTTTAGTCTCTTGAGGCATGAAACTCCTTGAAAGTTTGAAGAACTTGATCTTTCGTCTTCAACGGATATACCCATACCTTTCTGGAGTGATCATTAATAAAGGTAACAAAGTATTGGGCACCACCAAAGGACTTTTCAGACATTGAGCAACCATTTGAGTGGACAAGATCCAAGATTTTTTTTTTCCTTCTAGCGTCATCCGATCTTTGGAAAGACACTCTAGATTGTTTACCTACAAGACAGTCTTCGCAGGATTCAAGTGGTTTCCCCTTTATGTTTGGAAAGTGGTCATTTGCTAGAAACTCCAAACCTTTCTCACTCATGTGACCCAACCTCTTGTGCCACAATTCTTTGGTTGCATCTTGAGCAACATTCATCTCCCATTTGCATATATTTCCCTGCATGTGGTACAAGAAACCTTCCTTCTTACCTCGAACAACTACCATGCTTCCTTTACTAAGCTTTCATCTGCCTGCACCAAACTGATTTATCATCCCAGCTTCATTTAGCTTTCCTGTTGAAATAAGGTTTAAACGCATCTCAGGCACATGGCTTACTTCTTTCAGCACAAGCTTGTTAGTGACATGGTTGCCCATCTTCACCGTACCAAAATCATCTTTTTGATATGACGAGAAAAATCCTAACATGGAAGGATTCTCCAGAGTCGATTATCCATATACATTCATCAGATAAGAAAAACATTCTCATCGTCTGATGCCACAACAATAGTGGTTCCACCTTTATTCTTTTTCTTTGGGTTAAATTGGTTGGCATGGACAATTTTAGCCTTCTGATCCTTCTTTAAGAATCTCTACTTAGACTTTTTATGGCCTAACTTTTGTAGTAGTAGCAACTCAAGCCTTTGGGACGAGACTTGGATCTTTCTCATGATTTCCCATGGCTTCCTTTACCACAGTGCTCGCTCCTTCCTTTATTTTCAACAACATTTGCTTCAGAGGGACTACTCAAGCCTCTCTCCTTTTGTTTGGACTCTTCATTTAGCAAACTATCTGTGACATTATCCATGCTAAGCTTTCCATCTAGAACAAAGTTGCCGAGAGTGACAATCAGTATGTCCCAACTCTCAGGCAGAGAACTGAGGAGTAGAAGAGTTTGTAATTCATCATCTATATTCATATCTACCTTCCTCAATTGATTAACAATACCTTTGAAGGTGTTTATATGTTCAAACATGTTCTGATCGTCCATAAACTCCATCTTGACCAAGAGTCTGACAAGATGAGCTTTATTTCTCGGCATATTCTTTTGAATCAAAGATTCAAGCTTTGTCCATAACTCATACGCATTAGTATAAGTTGATACATGCTTAAACAAGCTTCGGGCAATATACTTATGAATCATAGCTACAACCTTCTGATTAAGGAGCTCCCATTCATTGTCCTTCTTCCCTTCAGGCTTATTCTCGTGGAAGATTGGCTTGTGCAAATCCTTGCAGTACATATGGTCTTCCATCAACTTCCAATAGGAATAATTTTGTGTGGTTAGCTTGACCATATCTCAATCATGAGTGACAACTCCATCCATCTTGAATCACACAAGATAATAGCTCCCTTCGAACCAACTTGACTCTGATACCACTTTTGGGAAACACTAGCACTATTTCCTTATCTGTAGACTCAAAATAGGCACTTAACGGATTGCCAATGCTAGATCAATTTCATCCATGCATGCAAGATTTCATTAAAAACATTATTGATGTCAAAGCTGATGGTAATTGTGGATATCGTGTAATTACTGCCTTATTAGATTATGGTGAAGATTCATGATCTTTGCTACACAATCTTTTGCTCAAAGAACTTGGACAATGGTGTGATAACTATATAGTTCTGTTTGGTGGCATAGATAGATTTGAGCAATTAAAGCAGTCCCTACTTGTTGATAGATTATCCATGCTATATAATTTTTTTGTAACACATTAATACATAAGTATTATATTTATAATACTGACAAAATTTCATACGTGTAGGTAACCATGGATAAGTGAATGCATATTACCGATATGAGTTATGTCATCGCATCAAGGTATAATGTAACGACCGGTCACGTCGCTACTGTATCACTAACTCTTAATCACGTCATTAACATGTTTTGAATGAAAACTCCTTCAATTTGATTATAAAAACAATGGTAAATTTTTCTCGAACATATAATGATCATCATCATGGAATATACACGTAATCAAGATACGCATAAGTCATCTTAAGTATATATATATATATATATATATATATATATATATATATATATATATATATATATATATATATATACACAAAACATAGTTTAGTTGTGGGTACAAATAACTATGTCTAAAATGTATTAAGTGTTTTACAAAAGAATTAAGGATTAAATGACGAGGTGTAACTAGCAAAACAATGGGGGTGCGTCCATTAAAACAAGGGGTGTAACTAGCAAAATACAACTCCTGCCCGAGATCTAGTCCATCGACATCCCAGCTACTCGACGACTCCAACCAAAGGATGGTCATATTCCAAAGCACCTACTATTTCCCATCTGCTTACACGAACCCGGTTCGCGATCATCACAGGTACCAAACCACAGGGTACAACAAAGCAAGGGTGAGTTCATTATATTAAATAACAAACAATTAATAACATCAGTTAATGGAAAAAATCCAGGCATCAGCATATCATCACAATATCCAATCATTCTATCAAGCACTGACATGTACGACATCCACAAACATTCCGTAATTCGACTTATAATGTCTAGTATGATCCATGCTCCTGACTCAACTCTTAGCATGTAATGTGGTACCATCCCGGAAATAGCCTATCCCTGTGGTCTCGATGATGCAGTAGCTTTTCAAGGTCACTCTGTCATGCACAGGTCGCTCCCCCCCGGTAGTGATCAGCATCCGGGTGTCAAAAGGAGTACCCAACAGACGTGGCCCCCCCAGTAGCCCGATACCCTACAACCAATCATCCTATTTCCTCATGCAAATGTCGTATGTTCCATGGGCAACATCAATGCATAACCCAGTCAGGAACAACTCATCCTGGATAGGTTAATACGTCATGCACCCCCATGTACATACCATCAAAATCACGGGCTGCCCCAACATTGGGCTCATCGATGCACTGACCGCGGTCCTTGCAAGGTTAACCACTCGATCCCGACATCTCACGTGTCTATACATAGCCTACCACCACGGCACCATGAATGTATGACCCAGTCAGGAACAACTCGTCCTGGATAGGTTAATGCATTATACATCCCCGTGGGTATCTATGTATATCCACCCGTATTCGATAACCATGGGCACCATCAATGTATGACCCAGTCATGAACAACTCGTCCTGGATAGGATACTCGTCATACACCCCCATGTATCTATGCATATCCACTCGCATTCGATAACCATAGGCACCATCAATGTATGACCCAATCAGGTACAACTCGTCCTGGATAGGATACTCGTCATACACCCCCTATGGTATCAATGCATACATCACTATCTCAAGCCATCACATAGGCCGATCTCAACTATTATCAACATAATCACATACGTCCTTTATACGTCATTCACAAACACCACAAACAAGTGAGCCGGTGAGAAGTATTAAGTGTCTGGGTTGACACCTAGCTATAACAACTTTGAGGTAAGAATCCGATCAAGGTCGGACGAGGGCGGACAAGGTCGGTAAAGGTTAGCCAAAGGCGGTTAAGGGGGTTCGTGGGTCTTTATAAAATACCAAGGATGAACTCAGCACTATGCAATCGATTACATAAGCATTGTAATCGATTATAACAGATAGCGCTTGCAAGACTCGGGTTTGTATTAATATCACCAACCTACACAAGGTTGTCCGGGTTGCGAAAGTCGAGTAAGGGAAACCCGATAGCTCTAAGGAAAGGAGATGAGCTTAACTGAGTAGAAGACCCAGTGGCTCTTTTCCCGAGAAGGCACGAGCTCATCCAAGTTAAGGAACCCGATGAATCTTTTCCCGAGAAGACACGAGCTCATCCGAGTTAGGGAACCCGATGGCTCTTCCGAGTTAGGGAACCCGATGAATTTTTTCTCGAAAAGACAGGAGCTCATTCGAGTTAGGGAACCTGATGGCTCTTTTCCCGAGAAGGCACGAGCTCATCCGAGTTAGGGAATCTGGTAGTTCTCTCTCAGAAGTAACTTGAGCTCAACAGCTCTAAAGTACCACCCCGGGTAAGGAACCCGACAAACCTAAAGAAAAGGAAACGAGCCCTAGCAGCTCTAAGGAAACATCCCTGTAACAACCCGCCTTGTCGCTACTGTATCATACTCTTAATCATTTTTAATTACTATTTATAATTGAAGATCTTTAAGTTAATTTTAAAAATAGTAGTAAATTTTTCGCGTGAACATAATCAATATCAGGAATTTAAACACAAAATTTTAGTGATTAAATGCCTCGTAATATATTTATATAAGAACATAATTTGGTAGTGATTACAAATAACCATGTCTGAAAGGTACAAAATTTTCAAAAGAAACAAAGGATTAAATGTCGGGGTGTAACTAGCAAAATAATGGGATGTAGCCATTAGAACAAGGGGTGTAACTAGCAAAACACAACCCTTGTCCGAGATCTAATCCATAAACATTCCGGCCACTTGGCGGCTCCAACTAACATAGGTTATCTTTCGATCACCTACTGCTGCCCATCTGCTCACACGAACATGGTTCGTGATCATCACAGGTACCAAACCACAAGGTACAACAAAGCAAATGTGAGTTAATCATTAAAATAATAAGTAATAGATAACATTAGTTATGAAAAGACAATTCGGTTATCACAATATCACAATAATATTCAAGCATTCATCACGCAATTAGCTACAGATAACCCGTCCAAAAACATTTCATAATCCATTTTATAATGACTAATCATGATGCATGCTTCTGACTTTTCTCTCAAAATGCAATGTGGTACCATATCCGGAAATAGGCCAAATCCTTGGTCTGAATGATAGCTGCAGTTGACGTCGGGGTCACTCTATTGTGCACAGGACTCATCCCCTCATGGTGATCAGCCAATAATGGGTGTTATAAGGATATCCGTACAGACTTGGCCCCCCAGTACTTCTCGTACTATTACAGTCAATCATCCTATTTCCGTCATGCAAATGAAATACGTTATATAGACACCATCAATGTATGACCCACCCCGGGATCAACTCGTCCTGGCTAGGATAGTATCATACACCCCCTATGTACATACATATGTCTCATGGGCACCATCAATGTATGGCTTGACCTGGGATCAACTCGTCTTAACTAGGATAATGCCATACACCCCCATGTACATATATGCTGACCCATTCTCGGGCCTACTGATGCACTGACCGTGGTCTTCGTAAGGTTAACAACCCAGTCCCGACATCTCACATCTATACATAGAATATTACCACGACACCACCAATGTATGTCCTGGCCCAGGATCTACTCGTCCTGGCTAGGATCATGCCATACTCCTTCGTGGGTATTTATGTATATCCAAATGCATTTAGATTACCATGGGCACCATCAATGCATGGCCCGGCCCGTGATCAACTTGTCCTGGCCTAGATAATGCCACACCCCCCCATGGTATCAATGCATTTAATATCTCAAGCCATCACATAAGTTGACCTCAACATAATCACATTCATAAACATTACAAACAAGTGAATAAGTGTGAAGTATTAGGTGTCTGGGTTGGGACTTGGACATATTTGCCACAAAATTTGACTTATATCCCTTACACACAAATTTCCATGCAAAACAATTTAACAAATTGCAAGAATTATCTTTTAAGCATAAATACCAATGCACAACCATTTGCAAGAATTATATTAAATAATTAAGCAATGTAAAATATCTATCAGCTTGTAAATTTTCAGGGTGTTACAACCCCGGGTAAGGAACCTGGTATACAGACGTCCGCCAACAAGGACTAAGAGTCATATCTTGCATGCACACATGCATGCTACCCTAAACAGCTCAGCTCGGCATACCTATCCCGGTATCCGGCACCTCCACGAACACTAGTACAAAGTGTCTTGGGAGTTTTCAGCATCAAAATGCCCACTTCACATACATGCACAGGGAGTTCTTATATCATCAACTCCCCCACAAGAACACCCTCGACTCTGCATCCTAGAGCACCATCAAACATCAACACAGAACACCAACCAGCAGACATAAAGCATATCACGTCCCATTCATTAAAAAGACATAGCTTTTCTGGAAAACAACACACACCAGGGACATGCAGTTATCGTCATGGTTGGACTCCGTGGCCCCCAAATCATGGTATCCAAAGCTGTTATCAAACATAATAAACTCCCCTTACGTAACCGAGAGTTTGTTCTGCAGCTTCACGACAGTTGTCCTAAACTTCTGCTCCGGCCATGAGGTCCTTCTCGACGTCGGGATTCCATGGTGGTTCTCACCGGTTGAAGGTAACACAGTGGAGGCGAGAACGAGAGGTTTTCTGGGTAAGGTTAGAGAGAGAATGAAGAGAAAACGCAAAGTCTGAAGAAAGGAAGAACACGCTTCTTGTAACGACCCGTCACGTTGCTACTGTCTTACTAACTCATGACCATGATATAAATTCATTTTTAATAAAAATGAACACCCCTTTAGTTGATTGTGAAAACGATGATAAATTTTTCGCGAGCATATAATGACCATCCTTATGGAAAAATAAACGTAATTAAAGGTAGTCATAAGACATTTCGAATATATGTATGCACACACCAAACATAATTTAATTACAAGTACAAAAGATTATGTCTCAAAATATACATAAAGTGTTTTACAAATAGGAAGAGAAATAGAAGTCAGGGGTGTAATTAGCAAAACAAGGAGTGTATCCATTAAACAAGGGATGCATCTAGCAAAGTATAACTCCTACTCGGGATCATGTCCATTGACATCTCGACAAAACACGACGGCTCTAACCAACCTGCTTCTCTCCCAAAATCACCTACTGTTGCCCCTCTGCTCACACGAAACCGGTTCGTGATCATTACAGGTACCAAACTACAAGATACAACAAAAGCAAATGTGAGTTCATCATATTAAATAACAATAATAAGCACGACAGAAAAGGGACACAACCCGATCAAGAAGCAACGCGGTCATCAACATATCAACACAAAAATTCCAAGCATCCATCAAACACTTAACATACATAGACATCCACAAACATCTCATAAATCGACTTATACTATCTAGCATGATGCATGCTCCTGACTCAATCCTCATCATGCAATGTGGTACCATCCCAGAAATAGGCAAAAATCCATTGTACGAATGATTACTGCAATACGTTAGGGTCACTCTGTTGTGTACAGGACTCACCCCCCCAATGGTGATCAGCCAAAATGAGTGTCATAAGGATCTCCCTACAGACGTGGCCCCCCAGTACTTCTCGTACTATACAGTCAACCATCCTATTTCCGTCATGCAAATGTCGTATGTTACGTAGGCAGCATCAATGTATGACCCGGCTAGGAACACAATCCTTCCTCGCAAGGGTAACCCGTCATACAACCCCTATGTAACATACCACCTACACAAGGGCCCAACGATGCACTAACCATGGTCCTCGCAAGGTTTACCACCACCCAGTCCCGACATCTCACGGATACCGCCCACACAGGGCCCAACGATGCACTGACCATGGTCCTCGCAAGGTTTACCACCACCCAGTCCCGGCATCTCACGGCTATACATATGATATCACCATGGCACCATCAATGTATGACCCAGAACCAGGCTCAACCCGACCTGGCTAGGATAACACCATACACCCCCGTGGGTATTTATGCATATTCCAAACGCATTCCTCATCTCAAGCCATCACATAGGCCAAGTACAAATGCCACCAATGTAATCATGTGCGTAACTCATAAACACATACAAACAAGTGAACCGGTATGAAGTACGAGGTGTCCGGGTTGGCACTTAGATATACTATCTCAAGGCAAGAATCCGAACAAGATCAGACGGAGGTGGACAAGGTCGGTCAAGGCCGGTAGAACTCAAACAAGGTCGGTAGGGGGTTAGTCAAAGGAGTAAAGTTTGGACAAGGGAAGACAAGGGTAGCAAAAACGGGCGAGGTCGGAGGAACCCTGTCGAGGTCAGTTGCGTTTAGTAAGCATTTGTCAAAGGCGGTCAAGAGGTCCTCAAATTTCTTATAAAGTTCTAAGGACGGGTTCTACACTATGTAATCGACTGCATAAGCGCTGTAATCGATTACATCATATAGCACTTGTAAGACCCCAGGTTTGTATTTCACCAACCCACACAAGGGTGTAAGGGAACCCGATAGCTCATTTCCCAAGAGCAGACAAGCTCTGCCGAGTAAGGGACCCGACAGTTCTCAAGAAAAAAGTTTTGGACTTAGAAATTCTAAAGGAAACAGTCTTCCCCGGGTAAGTAACCCAGTCTCTCTAAGGAAATGGAAGGATGAGCTTATAGAGACGACACGTGTATGGAATCTGGCCGTTCTAGGAGAAGGAACACCAGCTCAACCGAGTAGGGAAACCTGGTGGCTCTTTTCTCGAGAAGACACGAGCTCATCCGAGTTAGCAACCCGATAGCTCTCTCTATGGTGAGGTAACTTGAGCTTGACAGTTCTAACGTATCACCCGGGTAAGGAACCTGGTATACCTTATAGAAAGGGAAGCGAGTCTTAACGACTCTAAGGGAACGACTCCGGGTAGGGAATCCGGTCTACTGACGTCGGCCAACAAGGACTAAGTTACGTCCTGCATGCATGCCACGTAACCCGCTCAACTTGGCCTACCCATCCCGGTAGCCGACATCAAAATACAAGGGTTGATGTTTATGTGCAATACGGTCAACCCATCCCGGTACTCATCACCTTCACGAACACTTCCACAAGTTTCTTAGAAGTCTTTCAGCATCAAAATGCCAACTTCACACATGCACGGGGAGTTCTTAAAACATCTACTCCCCCACGAGAACACCAAACATCAACACAAAACAATATTCAACAGATTTAAGGCATACCACATCCCATTCATAAAAGACGTAGCTTTTCTGGGAAAAACATCACACACACCAGGGGCATGCAGTTATCATCACGACAGGACTCCTTGGCCCCCAAATCGTGGTACCTAAAGCTGTTAAGGAACACGATAAAATTTCCTTACCTAACCAGGAGTTCGTTCACGAGCTCCACAATGTGTTTGTCCTAAGCTTCAGTTCCAACCACGAAGTTCCTCTCAGCGTCGGGATTTTCGCAGCAGCTACGATGGCTCTCATAGGTTTGGAGATAACAAAGGAAGGGGTCGAGAGAGAGAGGTTTCTGAGTGAGTTTTAGAGAGAAAACAGAGGAAACACAAAGGTAGAAGAAGGAAGAGTGAACTTGTTGTTGTGCCAGTTTGCTGCTTATAAACACGGCACAGTTCGTTCCCTTAACGTGCACAATCAACAACCACAACACAATAGAGTTGACTTACATCCAATACCCATCAAGCACGCATACGAAGACAAAAGCACTAAAACAACAAGTTATAATAAAACAATTAATCAATCAACATAACACATGTAATATAATTAATATAATACACACATCAAGCATCCAGATTAGCAACTTATAATTCAGGTCGTTACACTTCTATTGTGCCAGCTTGCTGCTTATAAACACGGCTGACAAGACACGTCCACTTAACTTGCACGGCCAGCAACCACAGAACAATAGTGTTGACTTACGTCTAATCATCCATCAAGCACGTATCCCAAAACAAAAGCACTCAGAACAACAAACTATAAAATAAAACATATAATCAATCAACATAACACACAAAAGAACGTCCAGCTAAGCCCACTTTAAAATCCGAGGTGTTACATATAACGTCATTGTTGTTTCTCTTTCTCTCCAACAAAGCATGACTTTTTTCCCTCTTAGAAGTTAACCACCGAGAGATAGTTCTGTTCATCGCATTATATGTATTGGTCATGTCTATGACAATCATTTTGTTCAGGTATAACAATGATCGTCTTACTTTAATTCCAGGATTATAACATGTGTTATTAATATTTGAATGTGTACTGGTTATTGTAACAGGTTTTTCTGAGAGATGGTTGTCATATGCCTTGAACTGCTTTGTTATGATCAACACATTGTCATTATGAAGCAAAACAATGACCTACTCCTTATATTAGTCTAATGCACTAATATATTAATTCCATAAGGTGGACCAGACAACATGTTAATCTAGGAGAAGATTGAACATTTTATTATTGTTTATGTGTTTATAACTTTGATAAGTAAAAGCAAGTCATGGATAATGCATGTAACACTTTAGTAAACATATATGCGTAATGAAGACAGTTTTTGTGAAAAAAATTATAATAGTCAGATATAAATTAAATGCATACATTAATCATAGTCAGATACATAGTGAATGAAATAATACAACTATCATCAACCTCGTCCACCACTATCTCTCCCCTGTGTATCCCTCATTCGTCTTGACCGAACATAACCATTTTCGTGCTCAGTGACACCCTTGGATAATCTTATACACCGGTCTGTTATAGTTTATGCATCAGTGCCAGCAGTAACCATCCTTATATCTAACATGTGCTGCTGTAGGTGGAGGTGGAATAACTGTTGTATTATTAGCCAACATAGGTGGATGTGACATAACTAGTATAGGATCATGCACAATGAAAGGATGTCTAGGAGGCTCCCCAAGCTATGGCAAACTCACGAATGGGTGAGATATCATATAAAATCACTCCAAATAGCCTGCAACACACTGACTAGGGAACATAACAATCTCTAATATTAAGGTTACGAAATTCGTCCAAGAATACCACACCAATATGTGTAGCACTCTTGTTAGCAAATATTTTGCAACTTACAAGATGCAACAAATATGCTCTAGCTGTTATTGTCCATTACTTTGCGCCACATTTGGTACGATAAATGTCTCGCAGCCAAACAAGTCAAACATATGCCCCGTGACATTGGTCTTCCTTAGCTAGTGCTTCTTCTGTAGTGACTTCAAGAAACTCAACCAACAACTCAATTGCCTACTCTACATCTATTGCACATAGATATGGAAGACACCTATAATGGGTAGATGTATCAACAATGCCACACCATAGAGGGTAATAGTCATCTCTCCTATGGGCAGATGAAAACTACTAGTTTCTTTGTGTCATCTCTCCACAAAAGCATACAAAAGTATTTTGTCTCCTGTCTCCACTAAACATGTAATCAGAGGGCTTAAGCCTGTATCAGACACTAAACCTTCAATTTCAAGTGCAGACCCTCCAAATTTCTGCACATCCTTCCATGAGAAGTCAACTTCAACTCAATACGTGCCTGCAAATAATTATAATTAATTACGTCAATTAAAATGACAAAAAAATAAAATATGTTATAATTAAATACATAAGTTCCTCTCCTGCCCACACTTTGATTTCCACATGATCAACATATGATGTTAACACTGATGTATCTTGAGACCCGCCTGGAAAACCTGACGAATTAGCTTCTCCATCCTCCGTAATTGGAATGTGAGGCTCCTAATAAGCCTCGTGAACAGCAACATCCTCAGGAAAAACTGGACTTGCCCATTGTCTACATGCCAATGTTTTCGGCCTTCCACATTGAGGGACTTCTTTTTCATCAACACTAACCTCTCTATCTAAAGTTCTGCCTAAGGCCTTGCCTAAAGTCCGACACACTCCTCTTGTTCTAACCATAATCTAAAAATTTGCCCAACTATTAGTTTAATACTTCAAATCAACCCACAACTTCAACAAAGTACTCTTAAATTAAAGATAAACCCATACGACAAATGCTATACGATAGCTTTTGAAAATAACTTACACCTTATATGAAACAATTAATTTGAATTATTTTCATGAGTAGTCAATCAACAAGATGTTAATTAAATTGTTTTATCCAAATGGATCATAACTATATTTTACAAAAGTACATCAATTATCAAATGTTAATTTAAATTCAATTAATAAAGTAATGAATGATTTTTGAATGATTTTTAAACCCATATGGATTGGACAATTCATATGGGTAAAATACAGTAAAAAAAGGTAAAAACATCAATGCAGTGACAGTGGTACTCACAGCGGCGTGGAAAAACCAATGAGATGAAGGGCGAAATGACGAAGCACAATGCAATGGAGAATTGCTGATAGGTGCAGGAAGAAACACCGAAGGATTGAAGTGAAGAGGAGGAGAAGATTGTGCACGACGCAACGAAAAAGCTGAATGGTGCAAGGAAGCTAAATGGTGCGAGGAGAAGATTAAATGTGTTGTGCAATCCGTATTTGAGATTTTTTACTGAAGGGCAATTTTGATTTTGCACTCTTTTTGTTGGGTGTAAAGAAGTGAGACATGGGCTTCAAGAGCACACTTTTGCAAGATTCAAAGGGAATTTTCATGGACCAAAGTCGAAAAGGCCATATGGGAAATTAGCAAATCCTGGTTATTTTACTATTTACCACCTTGTTTTCTCATATACATGAACAGTTTTGAAATCCTGTTTAACAAAATAAGAAAAAAAAATCGTGGTCCGTGGATTGATGGGTATATATATATATATATATATATATATATATATATATATATATATATATATATATATATATATATATATATATATATATTAAAACAAATTAGTATTATATTTATATACATTTGAAAATCCTGGCCATTATGATCTTTACTTTCCTTTTTAGTTAATGGGGCCTGCAGAACAATGACTTTTACGCGCTCGCAAAAGAAGTTTTAAATGAAAGTTGTGTATATAAAACAAATAAAATACTGAGTTGGATATCCATAAAAAAAATCTGTATATAAATTTTTTTACACCCTCAATCAATTTGAAATCAATTTTGGTGTAGCATTTAAGATGTTAATAACCAAAGTAAATAAATTTATCGTATTATATAAATGATTGAATAACACTATAAGCAAAAGCATACTATTAGTGCATTTACTTTCTTTATCTCTAAAATAATCTAACTCTTAACAGTATATTTACTTATATATGTAATCTTTAAAGAACAAAAGTTCCTAAATTTCAAAAAGTTGATAAATTTTTAAATTTTGTAATAATAGAGAAGTGGATCCCTAGCCCCTACCTAACAAAGAGAAGCCTAATAGAAATAGGATTAATTATAGCAATAAGCAAATCAAATTCCTATCGGAAATAGTATATTCTAAACAAGTAAAAACAAAAGTGTATGTGTAATCTGTTATGTAGTAGAATAATCCTTGTTTTGAAAATTAAAAACTAAACATCCAATCCAATACACGTACTACATGCATGATGCAACCTCCTATAACATGTCATTTTCTCTAGCCATTACATATTATGAAAATTGAAAAGAAAGCATAGATAATTATTCTTTCACTGTCATCAACGATTTTATCGATGTTACACACTCCATTACAACCAATACATTAATTAGTAGCTGAGCTGAAATCTGAAGAAATTTAGTGAACCGTTAATTAGGTACTCTTAAGACATAAAATATATACAACTATGTATACTCATCAATGCTGATTGCTGAAACATTTCAAAGTTTCAATCTATCATATACGTTATCATTTGATAAGGAAAACTTAATAAAATCACTTGGCAAGATTATAATGTACGTTTTGATTTGAATGTATCATTAAGGACAAAACAATGACAAAAGGAGGAACACATTTTGCGGCTTGGGTCTGTTTTTTATGGTACCTTTTATTTTTGCAACTTGTGCCTGCTTGCATTTGTTTTTTCTAACCTTATACGGCTGAAATTAGGAATAATTATTGTAAAATGGTTCATTTTATGGATGCTCATTCAGGATACTGGGGATTGCTACTGAAAACTTTCCCTCAAATGATGGTAGAAATGTCAAAAGCTAACTGTTTGTAATGATTTATAATATGATTCATGGGAAAGTTCCAAGGAAAAACAACTCAAATCTCTGCATGGAAAATTAAATATGCAGGCATTTATATGTTGTATGAATAAAGTTCATTCCAGAACATAGAGGAAGCAACACATATATGTTTGTCATGTAAGGGTCAAAATAATAGCATGGACCAGTGAAACATCTTTGTTTTGCTTGTAGACAAAGATATGTTAACCAAAAAACAAATTAAATTGTTCCTCTTTGACATTGAGGTCCAAGTGATGTCAACAAGGGGCACAATAGCTTGTAATTTTACCTTCCCCTCTTTTGTCTCTTCTCCTTTTTACTTTTTGGGTGAGGGAGACTGGGCGATTAATTTGCGTAAAAATGGCAAATTAATATGATTAAGATTAAGATGTTCACTCCAATTTTCTGGTCCAAATGCAATGTTATGTGGAACACCAAAGTCTAAATTGATGTACCTTTTTGGGCTTATTGTGCTGGGTTACCACTCTTTTTTGGTTGATTAATTGGTGTTAAAATCTAAAGTCAATAATGACAGCGGGTCAGCATGCGTAAGTAAAAAGGGATTGAAAAATTAGATTATTTTTTTTAAGAAAAAGGTCCATAGAAACAATCAAAAGGGGAAAAAATCAAACTTGGTAATTAAAATGAGATGAGATATGAAACTTTAGGGCAATTTTTTTTTACTGTGCAGTGCAGCGGCAATTATTGGTATGTAAACAGATGATTGACAGTTACATTGTTAATATATATATATATATATGCGCTACAATGATTCATTATTATGTTTTCCTATGAAAGGAAAAAGAAAAAGGAGAGGAACGGTATTAGTTGGATGATTGACAATTAGCCCTTTACTATGTTAATTAGTTTAATTCCAAAATGATATAATTAAAGTGATAAAATTCCTTTAGTAGTTAAGCAGATGAGTACAATAACAATGTGAAGGTATATGAATATCTTTTTGATAGATGGTGATATATCAGAATATGTACATATGATCAATGTCTTCTTTATATAGCAGTTTACAAAAAAGATAGAAAATAGCCCACTCAGCCTGAGGAAAAGATGCACAAATATATCTCAAAAGGATCTATATCAAACATGAAATAAAACGAAAAAAAACAGAATCTTCTGTTTCTCGCTCACCACATATGCGTACCCAATCTTTTCATTAAACAATAGATTATGTGTATTAACTAATTTAATCTTCATCATTCGTAAGATCACAATTGTTTTGTCGAAAAAAATGGAGAGACAAAAAGAGAGAAATCAATGTCTTATCGGAATGCACGAGGGCTACTTGCTGTAGGAGATGACAATGATTTTCACCAATAATGTTTCACGTGCAGAATTAGGATGATGGGCCCCACAATTTGGAACATATCATTCGTTAGAAACGAATTATGCAGTCCTTGTTGTCTAGAGAAAAGGACTTTCTTTCACAATTAGATAATTTTTACATTAAACAACAGATAAACAAAAATTACTAAAATAAAATATTACTAATAGTCAATAAATGTTGGTATGATTGATAAGGATTAGATTTGTATTACAAGGACACATGTTGGAATGCTGTTGCTAATATAAAAACCTTTATTGGTAGACAAGTTGTACTTTGTAAGTGTTTAGTGAGTTTTGAAGTATTTCTTAGTCCTGATGAGTTATGAAGACCTAATTTATCTAAATTTTCTTATATAAAAAAATATAATGTTAATTATTTGATGTTCAAAATAAACTTTGAAAAAATTATTTCTCGGTTAAGTGTCCTTTTCAGGCGGGTAATTGGTGAAGCACAATACAGATAGATACACAAAGTTGTATAAATATATGAATCTACTATAATGAAAGGAGGAATGGTGGTGGCACCATTGCACCAAAGTCCATTTTGTTGTCAATAAAGGCTGCGTTTTAGGCTCCTTTTTCTTATATATGGGAGAACAAACTTTAACTAATCTCAAAAAGGTGTCACAAACATCTATAAAGACCATTGTCTAGTCAGTTTTTGTGACCCAGGAAGACCCGCCCCCAACTTCTTTTTTCTTGGGGGAGGCTTGTGTTTTTAGATTTGTTTGGTAAGGTTATTCAACTTGCGAAGAAAAGCTAGGTAGGTAGGTATCTGAAAAGATCATAAAACCATTGACGGTTTGCCAAAACTCACTTATCAAATTCCAAACAAAGAGCAAGATTAGGAGAAAGCTATGATTATGAGATCCATAATTTAATTGTATATTATATTTGAAATTGTAGCTAGCCCTCTTTGGACCTACTACAATTACGGCCACTTGTTTAATAGTAACGCGAATGTTTGTTGAAAAGAAACTGACCATGGTGAAATAAAGAGGAACAAAACGTTAAATTGAAGATGTTTGATAGAGAAAGAGTTTTGTTTGGCCTTCTCAGGGAAAAGTTTCCAACCCTAGTTACCCTACCACGACTTTGCACACGCATTAATCACATCTTCAGTTTTCTTTAATATAATTGTGGTTATTCTCAGGCTACAAATTAATAGAGATATTTGGCACCATATTAATTAATGATTACTTGCTATGAAGTGCCATAGATGGTGATCCTTTGCTAAATATCTCCCAGCACCACATTATGAAGGTTATTGTATTTAACTATTTCCAGACTCGACATTAATTTGTTAGGCTGATCAGAGAATATATAAGCTTTGCTAATTCTGTAATCCATGGTTCCTCCCAACACTTCTAATTCGAATATATGTTAATTAGCTACATTGATAATTTGATATCCCAAGACCAATTTAGGAAAATGTTAACTTTTTATTTTGCCATCAAAATAAGTTTCTTTCTGTCTTTTTTTTCTCACACATACATAACAATGAAGAAAAATTTACACGAGCCAGAAATAATTCATAGATTTCAAATATTATAGCACCTGATGAGGAAAGCGTTGATAAAGAAGTGAGGAATTTTGATTAAAGATATGTTCCCAAAGTGGAAAAACAAAGATACATGAATTGGCAATATCTTAAGTTCAAAGAGAAGTGTTGAAAATCGTATTAATTCCAATAAACTAGGCTTAGTTTGTATATAACCGTGAAAAAGCTGAATAGATCAAAGTAGTGAAAACAATATTAATTTCATTAAATTAAGCGTAGTTTGTATAACCGAGAAGAAAGCTAAGTTTGAACCCACAATTCATATTGCTTTCACGGGCTCCACTACAGATTAAATTATTAGGACTTTCTGTTAATTTTCTACAGCATGTGTTTAGAAACAAAACTGCAAACGTAAATCAATTGAATTAGATCTTCTCGTAACTATATATCCCAAATAGTTTCCATACAGATAAAGGGGTAATTAACTACCATGATAGTGACTGTAATTTGGAGTGACCTAGCAAGCTAGGCAATTAATTAATCATTAAATATAACAAACAATGTTTTAGAAAAATCCAGAATGCATAAATTATTTCGTGGAATATTCAGCCGACACTATTGAGAATTAGGAATTACGGGGACCCTAGTTTTCCTAAGCAACCCTTATTAGCTTCTTTTTTTTTTTAATGCAACCCTGATTAGTTATGATTTTAATTTTCATCCGTAAAGATTTTTATAGTATTACACTACTAGAATTAAATAGTTTTTTTTAAAGAAAGTATTAAATAGTTAGAGACAAGTACTTATTCTGTTACTTTTTACGTGTCCGATTTTTTGAAAATTTTGTTTTTATTTATATGTCATTTGCAAAATTTTAGATAATATTAATTTCTCTTTTATCAATTATATCCTTACTTATTTTTTAATATTTAATATTTAATTATTTTACACAGTCATTTGTTGTGGAATGAAAAGAAAAAGAAGTAAAAAAGAAAACTTTGTGACTGTTTTATTAGAATTAATAAAATTTATTATCTTTTTTTGGCTTTTACAAAATATCCATAAACGACACATATAAAGAAGCGGATAAAATATGTTGGAAGGAAAATATTTACCCATAGTATGCACTAACAGTTTGCAAGAAAGATTGTTCATTGTTTCTATTATGAATATTTTCTATCAATATCAAGATTTACGAAAAAAAATTAGTTAAAAAATATTTTAGATATCATTTTTAAAAATAATTATTAAAGTCAATCATCTTATCATATATGATAATTTATAATTTAACCACATCAGTATGAATTTTTAAATATTATCTATATTTTAATCAAATCCATTAATTATTTACTAATTGTGATGTGAATGTGATGGACATACACTAAAGTTTTTTTTTACAGCATACATCTAATAAAGTTATTTACTAAATTAATATATAATTTTTGTTAAATTACTACATTAAGATCTAATAATTAAGAAGTATTCAAATCACCTTAATTACCTTTTAAAAAACATGTTGATTAAGGAATCAATAAAATGATAATTTTATTATTAAAAATTATAGTAAAATTGTATTGAATATTTGGAAAACGTTAATTAATTAATATGATTATAAGATAATGCTTAACAAAACTAAAAGTGAAGCTTTTTATATTAAAATTTGTTATTAATATATTCTCATCATATTTTTAATAGGCCAAATTATTTTATCTTTTTTTTTTAGGTTTAATTTGATCTTTTATCTTTTTTAGAAAGTTCATTTTAATCATTTATCTTTATAAAACTTTTCAAAATGGTTCTTTCGTTAGTTTAAAGTTAACACCGTTAATAATATTTGCATACTGGCATCTAAATTTGACGCACCCATATGAGAATAAGCATATTTGACACCAACCCAGATAACCCCATTAATCTCTACACCCTCATCTCACATTTGCTAGAAAACCTCTAATGCATTCTTTGGCATTATGCTTATACCCAGTCACCATCATAGTCCAAGCCAACCATATCCTTCTTCACAACCTATCAACACAAGTCCTGCATGACCTTTGTATCACCGCTCGTAGTGCACGCAACAATCAGCAATGAAGGTATTGGCACCATTCAACACAGAGACAAAAAAAAATCCTAAAAACTATCAACACTACACGAACAATCCAACACAAATTGCACAAGTTCACTCCCTTGTTAAATTTTCATCTCAAAACACAACCCCATGGTGGCACTGGACAATCTTATTGGCCGTCAGGGAGGTGTTGGGGTAGCGAATGGTGACGATGCAATGACCTCTTGTCACATTAGGTATCAATGAGGACAATGTTTCAAAAATGAAATTAGATTGAACTCTAATTGAGGAAATTGGGAGGTTTTGTTTTGAATTAGTTTTCTACCATTTTGAGATCATTCATTCTCATTTTTTCGATTATGCATTCTCATTTTGGATTGTGGATGTGATTGGTATTCTGGATTTGAAGATTTTTGTTGTATGTTCTTAAGTTAGAGATGAAGATGACAGATGATGAGAGAGGAGAAAGGAGAAGAAGATGAGAAAGATGAAGGAAAAAACAACTTGCATTTTTGTGATGATTTTTAGTAATCAATACCTTTATTTCATTAAATGCATTAATTTTAAATAGACAACAAAATCATTTTGAACAAACTTAAAAAGATAAAGAACTAAAATAAATTTTATAAAAGAAAAAAAATTAAATGAAATCATTTCACCTTTTCCCACATACATGTTAAACACATTTGGTACTATTTTACTATTTATTAAAGTACAAATATCAATGTAGGCCTTGTGCTTAGAGTTTGTTGTTCTGGCTATAGGAATAGATTTTTGTTTTCACTTCGAATGATCTCCGACCAAGATTTTTGTTTGGACTTGAAATTTGAGAGCCCTTATGCTTTGAACTTGTACGTAAGTGGTTTGGTTTCTATAATGGTGAAGTAGTTGTTAATCCTTGGGGACGTAATTTAGATTTGAGATATTGCGAATAACAAGAATTGAGAAATCGACAATAGCTTCTTGTTACCGTAACCTAGAAAGAGAAAGTGGCTAACTAATTGTTATATATGTTAATCATATTCTAAGAGTTTAAAAAATTTAAAGTAAAAATATTTTGATTGAAAGATGTAAAATTAAGTTGTCCATAATCTTTTATTATATTCTCTTATATTTACACAATAAATTTTTTAATCAATACCCTAAGAATATTAATTAACAAGATCTTTTAAAAAAAAGTGACTAATTAAGAATGATGTTTAATTGTTATTTTTTTTATAAAAAAAATATTAATAATATATTATGATATTGGGAGAATTCGGACCCACTTCGTTATCACTCCAACCCTTATAATCTTTTCCCCATCACCCAACCACCACCTTATGACTCTCAATTGTTAGGTTTTTGTTCATGTATATTTTGTATTTCTGTTGGCATTTTGCGACAATTTTATTTAAAAGAAAATTCATCAAAATAGTATCAATGATTAAAAAGTATATATTCCTATAAAAATCATAATTGCATTTGATTAAATGTAATTATATTTTTAATAGGATATTTTTTTTTGTATTATATTTTTATTAAGATATTATCACTTCACTGATATGTTAATCATATCTCACATATTTAAGTGAGGTATTAGGAAACAATGAAAAAAGTACTCCTTCCATTCTATAATAAGTATTACATTAGAAGAAGAAATTTTTTATAAAACTAGTATTATTTTAGTTTTTTTAATGTGATATTAATTATTTTTCTTCATTTATATCCTTAATAATATTTGTTAGAATATTGCTATTGTGTTGCATCGTTTCGAGGAAAGAAGATTATACGTAAGTTAAATTTTGTAAAATTGCTACATAATTTTGTCTTTATATTAGCTTTTTTTGTCTGTGTAAGAAATCTAAAATTTGGGATGAAGGAAATACTTGTAGTTATTTAAAGTAAGATAATATAAATTTTATTCTATAATATAATAATTATTCCAAGAAAAAATGGAAAGTTTTATATTATTTTCTCAAGGATTTACATGCACCAAAATATTTTTTTTTTCTTCTAACACTTTCTTAATTTATCATTTCTTATCTGAACTTATTATAACTTTCATTTGCTTCTCTGTATATTTTCTTATATTCTTTTTTTGGAATAAAACACACAATTAACTCTATTTAAATAATGACTGAATGAAAATACTTTTTTATTATAAATAAAAACACAACTTTGTATTTACAAACTATCATTTGTACCAATATATGTTTACTCAATATAATATCCATTAATTCATTCTATTTCTCATTTATTTATACCTTTTCTGTTTTCTTGTTCTTCTTCTCTTTTTTTTTTTTTTATTTCTATTCACCTATTTGTTTCTTTCCTGTCAAACATACTCTTCAATAATAGATACCGTGATTATATTCTCTATAAGATTTGATAATAGAGACAAGCCTACGACTACAAGGTATCTTACAAATGCAAGAGGGAATGAGTTTGAAATTATCAAGTTCTTGTACAGGCCTTTGAAATTAGCAAAATGTGCAATAATCAATAAATATCCTTGCATGAATACAATTTTTTTTTTTTTGTCAATTTAGTCCTTAAATTTGTATCTTGTTGTATTTTATTAATTCCTTAAAGCTAAAATTAAAATTTCATTTAAATCTCTGATTTTTTTTTTAGGTCTCTAAACTTATGTTGTTATTATTACTTAACTTTCTGGCCTAGGGACTAAAAAAAGGAATATGTTTAGGAATTGCAAATGAAATTCTAAAAATTTTCAAGAACTTATTTTTGTTTTTTTAGTTGTAAGGACTAAAATCACAGCGAGATATAAATTAGTAATTTATTCATTTTAAAATAGAAAAGTTGTTAACTTGATAGGATCTCTCTCCCACATGTCATTCTTTACCTCTAGAGCCATTTCCATCCATAGAACAGTATATACCATGAAAGGATCTAAATAATGGTTCGTCTATGAAAGCACCAAAGTGTTGCACTTATACTATGCTGTAAAAGTCAAATTTGTAATGCTCTAGCATTAGTAGAAGTGTAGAACTCTATGGAGAATTATTACTTATTGGTTTAATTGTAATTTTCACCATAATTATTATTTTATTTTATTTTATTTTTATAAATTTTACCTTCAATAAGTTCATTTGACGTATTTTATCTTGTCTTTTAAAAAATTTACAAATTTTAGCTTCCCCAATTTGTTTGTTAATTGGCTAATGAAAAGTTGGCATGTCATATTGATATAAGCGCGAGAGATAAAAATGTTTTTATTTTGTTAGTTTTGGTTTAATTACATTTTTTTTATCTCTAATTTTTTTACCTTTTGACAAATTTTACACACAGGTCTTTTTACGTATATGTCCCTTTTTCAACATTATGTACATGAATACTATGGATGGGTGTATAGGTCTAGATTTGCAAATTGGTCTATTAAGCCTATGAACCTTGCAGATGACAAGTCTTTTTTTAAAAAAAAATCTGCATAGTTATATTTAATTTTTTGGTCTATCTGGTTAAGCCTATGGACTTTATGTGCAAACTTGTGGACTACTCGCATAACTTGCCTAAGTCTAATGTTGTGTGTTTTATTTTAATTTTTAAAAAAAATCCACATAATTATATCGAATGGTTGAGTTTGACATGTTAAGCTTATGGACCTAGCAAGTTTTACGTTCGAACTCCCGAACTACCCATGTAACCCGACTAAGTCTAATATTGTGCGTTTTGAATGAAAAAAGGAGAAGCGTCACTTACTCTCACTTAACAACATTGTACACGCTCAAGATTCAACCCCATAAAACTCAAAACCTAATTGCACAAACCTTTTTTTCCTTGTCTCAAGTCGTCCTTCCTTGGCTTGGTCGTGCAGTTGGCCGCCACACCCTTCTTCGGCCACCTACGCTTCCGTTCGTCCATCCCTGCATCACACCACTTCGTAGTTCAAACCAACCCTCTTTCATACACACTCACTGGCACCAAGTTTGATCTTTCGCTGCATCATCACACTCACACCATCGTGCTCATGCCTCTGTTGTAGGTCACTGATGACGCAAAACAACACAACCCTTCCTTTGTTTGTTCTTTCGTGGTGTGTCTTCCTTATGATTGATTTGGGGTTGTGGTGAAGGGAGAAAGGAAATGGGAGAGGTAGCAGGTTCGAATCCTCTCGCTATAAAAAATTGGCAATACCAACAACTTACATTTGCTGATAGAAAAATGCTGATTTGGACCCACGAACCAGTTTGTTTATCTGCATGTTTTTCGACTGGATATAGACCATAACAAACTATTTATTTAGCAAATTAGACTTATCCAACATGTTTAAAACACAAGTTTCATAGTTTGGACATTAAACGAACCAAACCAGTCTATATAGCCACCTCTACTTAAGACCCCCTCCCAAATTTATTAACTCAAATGCCCCCTTTTGTGCATAGGTGTAAATTTGGCTTTGTGGAACTGAATTCACACTGTTATTTTTTCTTCTTCCAAATACTCATTAAGAATTCATCAAGTCTCCTAAACTTGAATTCTTAAGG
>CM023959.1:25557935-25603833 GCA_013407115.1 Glycine latifolia | reverse complement strand
TTATTATTATTATTATTATTATTATTATTATTATTATTATTATTATTATTTAATAATAATATATTATTATTTAATTTAAATATTTTTAATTTATTTGTAATTTGTTTTCATATTTATTTGTATTATTGTACCCCAAAATATATTTAAAAAAACACTCTTCAAGATTGTGAAAGAATATTAAGAAACATATAGTATTTTCATAAATAAAAATTATTTTCTTTTTTTCTTTATTAAAGGGAAAAGCAAGGGTAGCGACTAATTTACCTTGGAAGAAATATTAATAGTAAAAGCGAGTATAAAATAAACAATTCGAATTAGAGCTAGGTAAAAGCGTAAGTGATGCAATCATATAACAAAGCCACTAATTAGTAGTGTAGGATTTTTTCGGTGTCGGTACCAATCATCAATCGTCATCTAACGTGTTTATTTTCCTTCTAGGTTTGAATAGTGTAGATTAAAAACTGAAGAGAATTTCCTTATTTATATTTTTAAAATTGTTAAAATTTCTTAGAGATATATAAGGAATATTTGAAAATGTTTACATATTAACGATAATTTTTCATCAAGTTATTTTATAAATTCTTAAATAAAATATTTTCAGTAAAATTTTTCATCCACAAAATTTAAATTCAATATCTTATTTAAGAAGATGGAGTATAACACTGTTTAAATCAACCATTTGTTAGTTTCTCTTGTAACATTTAAAATAAAAATTACTTTGTTTAGTCCACGATCTTTACCCCAAGTTCCCAACTACCCTAAACAACAAGGGATGCTTTTTCGTGGTTTATATATGGGTCTCCCGAAGGGTCAAAATCATAAAGTGGTGATTCATGCATGCTTACAACAAAATCGGGGTCAGTTTTTATAACAAAAGGACCGAAAAGACAAAGACAATTTTTAGACAAGAGAATATTGGGTGGGACATTGGTCCTTGAAAGAGACTCGCAAAGCCTTTGTTAACGGCATTGCTTTGGTTTTGGAGCAAACTTTAGTATCATCTTAAAAGCTCGATATAAATCGTTGATAAAGTAAAAACTATACATACTTTCTGTCACTTTGTATATCATTTTACTTTGCCTTTGCTTTTAGAGTTTTTGTTTTTAATCTTTATAAGTAAACGTGCACACGTACGTGTGCAAGATCAATGGAGATAAAACAGAAAATAAATATTGCAAGGTTGAAGAGGGGGAAATTTTATCATTATTTTTAATGACAATTGCTATATTGTTTAGTTAGAAAATAAATGTATAAGTTAATTTTTATACATTCATTTATAAAAGAAATATAATATTTTTTGTTAAGAACGATAGAGATGATAATAATAATTCTGACTAATTTTAAAATTTTGTCTTGAAGCCACAACACACATACATTATTCTTTCTTTCTTCTTTTATATAACTAGCAACTGTAGTTAATAAAAAGAACTTTTACCTTATCAAATGATGTCACTTTAATAAGGTAAAAGAGATTTACCTTGGCCTTCATTGGGGGCAACGTCACTCCAAATATGTTAACTATGCTCATTTATTTTTTGAGTGAAATATTTGAACAAATTACACGCCTTTTATTTAATTTTTTTTTGAAAAATTAAAGTTTTAATTTAATAACATATACTTTTTAAAAAGAAATAAGTGAATATATGTTAGCAACCATGAGTACCAAACATTTACTTATATTTTAGTTAAAAAAGAATATGATAGTAAATACACTTTATTGTATTTAAAAAAATTATAACTTATTATATAACATGTCCCTTTTTAAAAAAATAAGTTGATGTATATATAAGTAAATCCTATGTATATTAAGACAATAATAATGCAATTTCTAATTAATTTTGCAAACAATGCAAGTTCCAAATCTAAGTTAGGTTAGATATTTAATCATCCTAATATAAGCTTCAAAGTTAGGTTAGGACATTAATACTTTTAAGGAAACCGGTTTTGATGTAATATGTTGTATCGATCATTAATACTAGGGGGGGAAAAAATAGATCCATATGCCGTTTTGAGATTACAAATTTTGGGAATGACCTTTTATAATTTATAATATGTTTGATTAGTCTCATGATGAGAAATAAATTTTTTTTATGATGAAGGTAAAGCAATAAATAATTACTTCTAATTTTTTATGGTATCACCATGATTTTGTAAATAAAATTAATTTTTGTGAGTTATCCTAACACACTAGTTGATATGACTCTCTTGTGGATGGCAGAGTTAAATGATATATTTTCTCTTTTGCATAATAAAATTATATAATTCTCTTCTCAAAGAGTTTACACATGATTAATGCATTTTTTTTTTTAAAGAAACACGTTAGTTTATTTCATTGTATTGTTATACACATCTTACATAGTGAAGTTCTATATTATTCCTCTATACTTTTGATTATTAAAACTAAAAGTAAAATTAGTTTATAGTAAAAATTTAAATAATCCTAAATCAATTTTTAGATTTGAGCATCCATAACACAAAAAAATATTTTATAATATTTAAGTGTTTCCCACCAAAGGAGTTAATTTTCCAACCCTCTTCTCCATGACTCACCATAGTCAAACCATTCCAGGCAAACCTACTTGCACCTCCCAAATGTGCTCATTGCACCGATCTCTCTAAAAAGAAAGCGACACTCTTGTTATTTTCCCCCAACTTAACTATTGTAAATGTTTCTGCAAGTCACTAGTGCAAAAGACGGCAAAAAAAAAATCAAAAAATTACTTTTTAAATAAAAAATTATCAATTTAGGGTTGTTTTGAAATTATTTAAGCCAAAAAATTGGGCATGATTGACCCCTATATAAGCCAAAAAATTTTACTTTTTCACATATTTACCATTTCACATTCTCTCTAAAAGTTTCTGAACTTTTTCTCTAGAGTTTGTGAGTGGGTTATCTCTGTAGCGAAACTCTACCAACAAGTAAGTGAAATTAATAATTTTGTATATTATTCAATATGTTATATTATTGAATTAGAAAATTCTTAGGGCCATATGAAATTGTTAGCGACGTAGGTAATTTTTATAGACGTAGATGTTAGTTTCGTAGAAAATTGTTAGAGACTGTTACATAGAATTATTTTAGATGATAGATTAGTTTAGGGTTAGGGTTTAGGGGTAAGGGTTTCGTTTAGTTTAGTTTTTAATTTAGAATTATTTTACTAAAGTTATTTAGTTCAGTTTAGTTAGAATTATTTTATTAAAGTTATAGTCTAGTTTAGTTTATATTTTGATTAATAGGAAGTATTAAATTGTTAGAGACTGTTAGATAGAATTATTTTAGACGATAATTTAGTTTAGGGTTTAGGGTTTAAGGTTTAGTTTAGTTTAGTTTTTAATTTGAAATTATTTTACTAAAGTTATTTAGTTCAGTTTAGTTAGAACTATTTTATTAAAGTTATAGTCTAGTTTAGTTTATATTTTGATTAATAGGAAGTATTAAATAAGGGTATTAAATTATTAATTATAATTTTGATTTATTTAGGATAATTATTGTAATGTAATTAAATTTGAAGGTATTAAATTATTAATTATAATATTGATTTATTTATATTAAGATAGTCATAGATGGCTAATTATCATCGTCTGCTTCTTCACGGTCTGTATCCGATCATGAAGGTGAGCCCAGGGATCCGACGACCCATATTATCCCTACCTCATATAAATAAGGTGTTTTGCGGAGTCCTACCCAGCACACACACGTTTCACAGGCTGTGTGGAACGAGCACACATATCGAGTGTTGGAGACTCGACGTGGTAAAGTCACTGGGGGGGCCAGACTGTGACAATATACCTAACATCGTTGATGAGATGTTAAGACATGCTGAATTCCTATATGTCGCACGCATGCGACATATTCAGGTATGCAATTTTGAATTGAATAAATTAAATTTTGTTTTAATTTAAACTACACAAATGTTTTTGTTTATAACTGTACATATGAATTGATTATTCTTAAATTTTTTTAGATCGATCATGGGCTTATTAGTGCTCTGGTTGAGAGGCGGAGACCAGAGACACATACATTTTACATGATGCAGGGAAAGACGACCATCATGTTGGAAGACGTGGCTGGTATCTTAGGATTGGCCAGTGACGGCAATGTTGTCAGCGGATCCACCTCTGACGACTGGGCCACCGTCATTGAGAAAGTATTTGGCCATCTTCCTCAGGCAGAGGGTGAGCTTAAAGGTGGATTTCTGTGCTTGTCTTATTTTGATAGACATTATGCGTATTGGGGTGAGGTAGCTACGGATCCCCTAGAAGTCATGCGATTTACGAAGGCGCACATTGCGCGTATGATTGGAGCATGACTACTATACAACAGATCTGGGGGGAACATTGTCGCCTGTCGCTACGTCCCGTTGCTTGGAGGGGACTTCAGAGACATAGGTAGCTATAGCTGGGGCTCTGCGGTCCTTGCACATTTCTTTAGACAAATGTGCAAGTGTACAGATCCACAGAGAAGTGACATTGGTGGGTGTCACTTGCTTCTTCAGATATGGACGTGACTTAGATTCCTAGCTGAAGTGGCAGACACAGGTATGTGTTATTATTTTCTGTAATTAAGTATGTATTAATGAGTCTTATAAGTATTTTAATGTCAGTTATTTTGAAATTAGGTTTAATGCTTTAGGTCGGTTTCGAGCACACGAGCTTCTTTGGTACTGGCTAATATTAGATTCCCTTTGTCGGGATGAGGTACATATTGTTATTTATATAATTTTTGGTCGTTGTACTTGCATTTTTGGTCGCTATACTTTCATAATTGTGTGTTTAATTCTTTTGTGCAGGTGGTTTGGCAACCATATGTAGACTACCACTTCCTTGGTGCATCTGATCAACAACGACTGTTGTGGATGGCTAGTACTCCCGTTATATGCTTCCACACAATTTAGTATTCTTATCCGGACAGATGCATGCGGCAATTTGGGAGGGATCAGCCAATCCCACGAAGGCCTAGGAAGCTTAAAGGTGTGCATGACCTGTCATTGTGAGGTAAACCACATGATAACTGGGTTTGTAAGCTGAGACCCTTTATACAGGGATGGGAGGTTAGGGACCGGCACATCGACCTGCCCCCCCTAGTGAATGGGTTACTGTCACCAAACCATAAGTACATGGTTTGGTTCAAGGAGAATGGGAAGCGATACATCTCGAAAAGGGCTGCCAAGATTGGTCGTGGTGTAAGTATTGTTTAATTATAATTTGTGTACTTATATTCATTATGATGGATTTAATGTCTGGACTAATGTATTTGTTTTGTAATTTGTAGATTGATGGCCTGGAGATGCTATACTTTGCGACTAGCACTAAGCAGTGGCCGGGATACACCGTTGACTGGGTGCATGAAGAGATTGGTCGCATTATTTCTATCTTCAGAGAGACCTGTCGCCTGGAGAAGGCAGGACCACATGCACCCCCATCGCAGTTTCAGCACAACCCACAGGAACATGTGGACGTTCCCCGTGGTAGACAGGAGGGACATGGGCTAGAGCGACGATGGAAAGCCATGCACCATGTTCCTGAGCCCATAAGAGCTCTGAGGCCTCGCACTGATGGTTGGTTTAGGCCTCAACTGATAGGTTTTACATATGGCAGCCAACCTATGTATTATGAGGCTACTCAGCAGGGGGGGCATGGGGTATGAGGGATTCAGTTCGTAGAGTCATATTCCTCCACCGTCAGACTCCCAGACACAACCTGTATATTATGCTACTACTTTGGCCATGGCTTCAGGGGTTGCAGTTTCTGGGAGCAGTAGTGACGTACCTGCTGCAGCTTGGAGTGCTGCCGATATTGACCGCTTGCTTGCTCAGGTTGATTATTCTCCAAGCGGTTGTGGGGATTGGCCATTACATGTACCACATGGCACCCCACCTCCTGATTATCCCTGGCCATCATCGCCAGAGCAAGCAACTCCATACACACTTGCAGATGTAGAGCCTTCCTAGGCAGGCCCTTCTCAGGCAGGCCATTCTTGGACCCGTAGTAGACGGAGGTTACTTGATCGTCAGGCGCTTCATTACCAGTGGCTACCAGAGTCATAGATTTTTATTTATATTGTATGTATATTATTTGTCATTTGTAATAGACTTTATTTGATCATCAAACATTCATTACAACATTTTTGTGTAATGGACTTTATTCATTACAAAATTAATGCACTTTTGCATTTTCATGCACTGATTCCTCATTCAACCTTCTTTCCTTCCCTTCATTCAACAACTACTCTACAATGGAGTCATCAGAGGATCCTGTCATCCAAGTCAAAGAAGAACAACTCATGGTTTCACCATTATTCGGTAAAAACGCAGTTCATAGAATTGCTTATTTCATCAAACCGTGCATGGAAGACTCGGCAACTCGTCCTCATTCCATGTTCTCTTCTGGAAGAACAACCACTATTGACTCGGACCACGCAAAGTTGCTTGAAGTAAGATACATCATGTGAAACTGCACAATGACATTGACAACACTATGACGCATGCTATTAAAACATTGTGTGGTCCTTGATATGGTGGCCAATAAATTTGACAGAACGCATGGCTGCTACACCATGTGGAACTGTAACATGACATTGACAACACTATGACGCATGCCTGCTACACCATGTGGAACTGTAAAATGACATTGGCAACACTATGACGCATGCTTGCTACATCATGTGGAAGGGTAAAATCTCAGTCGAAATTGACAACACTATACACTATGCACATTGGATTCCAAACAAGCCTCTATCAGAAAGACAACCACACAACTATAAATAACACAAGACACCGTTAATACAACCACACACTCCCACACAACATACCTTATTCCCTCCATTCAATCTCAATACTATGGCATTCTTAGGAGAAACAAGCACTTAGACCATTGCTAACTCCAAATTAGCATTCATTTTCCCAAATGGATCAATCAAACACAACCAAACTGGTGTTTCTTTTCAATGTCCTACTCCAATACCAATGCGAGTTCCTAATGAGCGTTCTTTTCAGACACTCAAGAGTAGGATGCACAACACCCTTCTGCTAACCAATGACCAATTTGTTGATGAAAACTACTACCGACAGTCATCCCTAGATGTAGGTCAGCAATATTTTTTTCATTCTCTGCAACACAGAAATGATGATGATGTTCGCAGAATGTTAATGTGCAATGAGCAATACCCATGTGTTGGCCCTAGAAATATTATGTACCATCAACAGAACATCCGATGGTATACTCAACCTACTTCGATCCACCATCGTCCCCACACATGATGCAATGCTATATTACAACGACAAGTGGAAGATACCACGACAAGCCAATTTTGTGGGTTATTCCTTTACTGGAACAAATCCAATAAGATTTGAAATTCCTTCAGGATGAAACATTGAAACACTCAAGGATGTCATCAAGCAAGTAGGGTTCCCCCTTATGGAATTCACAACTCACAGGTGGTAAGAAAATTATTTTTTTGACAGCCAACCCATGCAAAATATTCATACTACACAATCGTATATCACATAATAGAGTTGATAAGCGATGAAGACGTGTTAAAGATGTTAGCAGAATCCAACTACTAGAAACATTTTTGTCCAATAGAGATTTTAGCTATTTTTAACAAACTAGTTACCCAAATGGAAGCAGACATGTCCGCTGCAGATGTTGGACATGATGCCCACTAGAATGATTCAAATGGAATAAGACATGTCTGATGCACAACATCTTTGAAACTATGATTAGTTTGGTTATTTTCGTATTTCAATTTTTATTGTTATTTTCATTTTATTAAGTAATGTTTATTAAGTTTGGTTATGTCTGCTACATGTGTTTAAATACTACTTAGAATTGATAAATTCCAAAAAAAAACTATTTAAAAAAAACAAACACATATACGAATTGCCAAATGATGAAAGTCTCAACATATTTTCAACAAATTTGTGATTTTTTTAAATGAAATACATTAACATACTACTATTTAAAGAAACATCATTACAAAATCATGAAATAGCACCACGATTAGGACAAGCTCTCTGATTATGTCCAACTTGCTTGCAAATACCACATTTGACGCGTCTTTGACCATTTTCGACTTCGTCCATCTCGTTATGTATTCTAGTGGGCATTGGACGACCCTTTGCATGCAAAATGTACCTGTCAGGTATGAGAACTGGATCTTCACTCGATGGAATAACACCTTCATTACCAATTGGTTGTCATGGAAATGAGTAAGCCTAAACCAAATTACTTACCAGGAAGACATCATCCACATACTGAAAAGGATTCTGACGAACATGTAAAGCAGCACCTGTGGCATGACTACATGGGTATTTGAAGTCCTTAAACTTGCCCCACTGACAAAAACACTCTGGAAGGTTTACTGAATATGACCTATCCTAGCCCTCGTCCACCTCAAATAATGTTTGATCAATATTATATGTGCGTACATGGTGGCCTATAGCAAGGGACTGATTATGCCTCATAGCATCAACCACATTTTTGCAATGCTGTTCTGAATGGTCAACTTGTGAAGTAGCCGCCTGACCCCTGCATACAAAATAATGAACCAATCTGCTATACGTGTGCTTCACCAGAGCAATGATATGCATGTTTCTTGCTCCATTCAACACTCTGTTTACTGATTCAGACAAGTTTGTTGTCATATGGCCAAATCTTCTACCATCTACATCATATGCACGTGTCCACTTTTCCTTAGGGATGCTATCAATCCATTCTGCAACCTGAGGACTGGTATCACGAAATCGTGCAAACGCTATCTCAAAATCAACCATAGAGGGAGTATAACCTGCAAAAGAATCATACCATTAACACTATTCCGGTTATAGTAATATCTATTTAATATATTCAAAATAGTTGTTAAGCATACCTAAATTCATCAGGGTCTTCTTCAATTTTTCATTCCTGGACCTTTGATTAAAATTACTAGCAATATAACGAAGGCAAAACACGTGATGCGCATAAAAGGAATGACCTCACCACCTGCACATACAAAATCAGTTTAATAAACATATCAAGCAAATAAAATACTATAACATACAAATATACATATATGACTACATTTTCATTGATTTCAGTCATCTAACATACCTTCAATAGATTGTTCTGGTTGAGTAGATCCAATGTCCGGATGATGACGGATTTGAGATGATCCCACATGAGTATCTTCTTGAAATTCAGTCGCATGTACACCACAATCATCATCATTATCCAACACACTAGCATCCTCCTAAAGAAGACGATCTTCCATTACAATATTTCATCATCGTCATCCTCTTCATCATCATCCATAACCCAACTTGGGTCATGTTCATCTTCCTCAGACACGTTTCCAATTGGAGCAGCATATGATGATCTATTATGTGCAGAATTCAAAGCAATTGACCTCATGGGTAAAACAACATACTCTGCTCTGGTAAAATCAATGTACAACTCTAAAAAATCTTTCCTTGACTGGTTGAAAAATTCTTCCATTACCATTTTTATGTCTTCATCATCCAGTACCTGAAACCCCATGTGTTGTTCATGTTGTCATAATCTTGCCGTCAGCAAAGTGATACATTGGTTGCCTTTTAGACATAATTTTTGTCGTATCTCCTCATGCAATTCACCCGGTGTTGAGTTTCGCTTGATACGTGTCGGCCTTTTCTCCCCTTCAAAAACAACACCCTGTCGTCCTTCAACTTTCCTTCCATTAAAAAATAACACAACACGAGCACACTCGCCACCTAAACTCATTTCTTGCCGTCAACAAAATAAACAATAGAATAATAGGAGATTTAGAAGATAAGGTGTGAAGAAATGGGTTTGGAGAGGAGGTTTAAATAAATTTAGCCAGGTCAATCACGTCCAAATTGGGCATGACTGGACACGCCCAATTTAGGCGTGACAGAGGGGGGGTGTCACCAACATATGGCCTGGCATAACGCGTAATGACAACCACAGTGGCGACGACTTCACATTGAAATCAGGACAAACAACTGTATATACTACTCCAGATGGATGGAGTGGCAGAATATGGGCTAGAACAGGCTGCGACTTTGACATCAATGGCAATGGAAAGTGCGAAACAGGTGGCTGTGGCACCAACATAAATTGCACTGGCCCTCGAAGCCCTCCTGCAAATGACTATCTTAATATAAATAAATCAATATTATAATTAATAATTTAATACCTTCAAATTAAATTACATTACAAATAATTATCCTAAACTAGACTATAACTTTAATAAAATAGTCCTAACTAAACTGAACTAAATAACTTTAGTAAAATAATTCTAAATTAAAAACTAAACTAAACCCTAAACCCTAAGCCCTAAGCCCTACACCATAAACCCTAACCCCCTAAACCCTAAACCATAACCCATAACCCATAACCCCTAAACCATAAACCTTAACCCTAAACTAACCTATCATCTAAAATAATTCTATGTAACAGTCTCTAACAATTTTCTACGAAGCTAACATCTACGCCGATAAAAATTACCTACGTCGCTAACAATTTCATATGGCCCTAACAATTTTTTAATTCAATAATATAACATCTTAAATAATATGCAACATTATTAAATTCACTTGTTAGCAGAGCTTCGTTGTAGAGATAATCCACTCACAAACTCTAGATAAAAAGTTCATAAACTTTTAGAGAGAAGGTGAAATGCTAAAAATGTGAAAAAGTAAATTTTTTTGGCTTATATAGGGTTCAATCACGCCCAAATTGGGCGTGATTGACTGGCCCATAAGCGTATAGTTTCAAAACAGCCCCAAAATGGTAATTTTTTATTTAAAAAGTATTATTTTGGTTCTTTTGCCTGCAAAAGACCAATAAACTAGTTTTGTTAAACAACTTTGACTCTGACTTTATTGTACATAAACTATATTTTGTTGCTAGAAGTTATCAAATTACATTTTCTGCTGTATAATTCATTGAAATTTGAAAATATATCTTTGAAAGTGTTTATGGTATTAAATTAAAAAAAAAAAAGGTTTGCCACAAAGATTCCATGTGCGTATATTTCTTTGATAAATGTTTTTGCTTTGTTCATATTCTGATTAGTCTTCCATTAACTTCAATTATCATGGGTTTAGAACATAAGAAGATTGAGAAAAATAATATAATTAGCAAATTGATGACCTAGAATAAGTTAGAGTGGGAGAAACTCAATTGATGTAGCTTAGTTGGTAACACAAGCTAAGTTTGATCTCTCTAGAATATATTCTTGAAGAAGGACAAAGAACTTTAAGTGTGATTAAGTCCCGAACTGATAATTGATCTCATAACCAGTTGAAATTGGGCATAAAATTGAAGGGGCCAATTTTGTTTAAATTAAGCCTTTTGGGTGTGGCAAAGATAGAAAAACAAAAAAGTAACAAGTGGGGATTGAAAGCAACAACAAGGATCGAAAGGAACATGAAGGATCACATCTTTCTATTTCTCCAGATTCCCAAAGCAATATATGGAATAAGACATGTTGAAGATCTTCAGAAGGTGGGGCAAAGTGTGTGATTTGTTTATTGCAAAATGAAAGGATAAAAAGGGCTTCGGATTCAGGTTTGTTAGATTTGAAGGGGTACAAAATGAGAAAGAACTAGAGTGGAAACTCGACCAAATCACCATTAACAACAACAAATTGCACGTTAAATTCCCACTATACATGAAGATGTTAGGGAAAAAAAGTGTGGCACCACAAAGGAAGAAAAAAAAACCAACATCTTAAAAATATAACAGTTAAAAGGATTGATGGAGATAAGGAAGGCACAAGGAGGTCCTATGTGATAGTAGCAAAAGATACACAGGCCCACCAAAAACAAGCTATGAATGTGACTAATAATAGAAGGCTAGAAAATGGGGGTAAAGTTATGGCAACAACAACTCATGCGTAGAAGAGAGAGTGGCTATACTCAAGTCTTATAGGTACCTTAACAAACTTAACTAAGTTCGACAAGATGTTGAAGGCTCACTTAATGAAGGATGGGAGATATATTCCTGAACTACTTAGGAGATGATTTGGTTCTCAAAAAAGGAATGAAGCTATCAAAGGAATAGGGTTTGATTGAATATGCAAATGAAGTAGTTATGTCCCTGTTCAACTTTATACAACCATGGAACCCCAATATAGTCACAAGTTAAAGACTATGTTGGATCTTATGTAAGAGCTCCTCTCCAAGCATTAGGTGAGCAAGTCTTTGTGCACATATTTAATTTGTTTGATACCTTCGTGACTTTTCAAGGTCTCCTCCCCTCTACCAATCACGAACAACTATAACATCAAGGTGAATGGAAATACGCACCACATTAGAGTTACAAAGGAAGAAAAATCAAAGGTAAATCGGTGCCTATGTTGGCTATGGAAGCAGCAAAGTCAGCATGGGGATGAAGACTCAGTTCAAAGTATGGAGGGAATGGACATTCAGTCATCTTCGTTGGAGTGTTCCTTGGTTCAGTTCGACATCAGAGAGCACCGCTTCTCAAGTTTTAGTAGGAACAAATGCTTTGTGATAGGCTCTAGTCTTTATCCTCTAAATAATAGTGAGAAAGACATAGGGGGTAATGGGGGCAACAATTATGCATCACTCTGATTAGAAAAAAAAAAATGAAAACCTTACAGTCAGTGTGTTCAATACACAAACCTTATTTAAGCTTCATGGGGGAGCATAAGGAAAAAGAGCTGCAAAGAATGGAAGGAAAAAGGCTATAGAAAAGTAAAAGAGGAGCAACAATGGTAGCGAAAAGGTAGGCACAAGCAAAAATACGTTGTAGCACAATGAGGTTGAGGTTGTGGAATATCTAGAGAATATTCAGATTTTGAAAAGAGGTTAACATAATGTTGTAGTAGAATTTGGGCCAACGCATAATTTGCCACATAATAGTGAAGGGACTTTCGAAGGGAGTGTACATGAGCCATTTCTAGGTCAAATGGATTTTATAAAAATCAATAATGGATCTCTCAATAATGAAGCTACAAATGGGCCTATTAACTTAGAAGGGGCTTCAAAGGAGACATATCTTGACAATGAATACACAACATCCACTTATCTCTCTAACTACAGAGAAGATATAAAGATTGTCTAGTCAACACATCTGGGCAGTAACGAAGCATCTAATGGGGTGATAAGAGACCCACTTGGATAGAACCACTTAGAAGAAATATCACAAGTTCATATGGGGAAGGGGAAAAGGAGACAATTCTTGTAATGATTCGCCTCGTCGCTACAATATCACTAATTCTAATCGTGAAATTTCAAATTTTAATGAAGACTCCGTAAATGAGAGTAACTTTTTTGGGTAATACCCTTATCAAACAATGCACAAATACATATATGAATACATATGTATGTATATTTTAAACCATTACATATCATTCACATGTCAGAACTTAATTTAGTTTTTACATGTATTTACGCCTGAAATTTACATGCCCGATCAAAAAGGAATCAAGGAACCAACTAAAACAAAGAAAATAGTTGATAACAAAACACAACTCTTTTCCAAAAATGAATTTCAACGTTATCACATCGGCTTGGCGGCTCCAACAAAAAGGATCTCTCTCCAAGGTCATCTACTGCTACTCATATGCTTCCACGAACAAAGGTTCGCGATCATCTCAGGTACCAACCACACGGCACAAAAATTTCAAGGGTGAATTTATTATACCAGATTAATAAATACCATATGATAATGATTAGCAAGAAAACATAATAATAATAATAACCACAATCACTTTCAATAATCAATCAGATCAACATACACTCAACCAACAAGTCATTAACTTTTTCCATAATTCAAATTAATTATGCTCAGAATAATGCATGCACCTGACTCAACTCTACAAATGCAATGTGGTACCATTCTCATGAAAATAGTCTCTCTTAGGAAAATGATTCAGTAGTTTATCAGGGTCACCCTATCGTGCACTGACCATCCCCCCATGGTGATCAGCCAGAGTCACAAGGGAATTTCAAATCTAGTGGCATCTTAGTATCCACGTTTTTATCCCATAAAAACCATAGGTACACATTGCCTTCATTCTATTTCCATCCATGTAATTATGAAGTATGAAACATTGGCACCAGCCCTTCCTCGCAAGGATATCCATGCACCCCCATGTACATACACAACATACAACCATGGGCTCATCAATGCACTAACTGTGGATAGGGACCAACCCTTCCCTACAGGGATATCCAGTCATGCACCCCCCACCTGTATCTATAGCATGCAATGACATTGTCAATATCAACATTATCTCTCATCAATATCATTATCAATATCAGCATCATTTCATATCAATGTCATCAACAACATCAACATCATTTTATTTCAATATCATCATCATAAACATCAATATCATCTCATTTCAATATTATCAACTATATTATCTCACTTCAACATCATTAACCATATCAACATTATCTCATTTCAACATCATCAACCATGTCAACATTATCTCATTTCAACATCATTAACCACATCAATAGTATCTCAATTTCAATATCATCAACGACTTCAATATCATCTCATTCATTCACGAGACTAGTATTTTAGGAAAATTCTAAATTAAAGAGGAGGATTACAATATATATAACACACCCTTATGCCTATTTAAAAATTTAATAAAAAATTAAATAGGAGAACATATTATGAAATTCTAGGCAGAGTCTTATTTATAATCAAGATTTTTTCCAAAAACCCAATTTTGCAACAACAACATCATTCACAGTTTTATCCATCAATAACAAATTCATCGCATCCTATTAGTTATAAACATAGTTTTTCTTGAAAACCAACACACAACAAAGATAAACATACATCAATAATAAATATATCGCATCCCATTAGTTTAAAACATAATTTTTCTTAAAAACCAGCACACAACAGGGACAGACATACATTTCCATAATTGGGTTCCTGACCCCCAACTATGGTATCAAAAACTATAGCCAAACAATAAACTCCCCTCACCTATTTATAAATTCTCCTGTTAGATCCTCACGAGGTTGTTTTGAGATCCCTCAAATTCGCGTGCTTTGACCCAAACACAGAGCTCTATATACCAAATCGAAGGCAATTTAGTATAAATTTCAAAGACAAGGTCAATATTAACATTTGGGGTCAAATATCTACTCAAATTTAAAAGGGGCTAAAATGGTGTTTTGGGAGTCCACATCAAAAAGACATCATTTTGAAATTCTGATCACACCAATGTGACCGGGGCTCAATGAAGGTCACAAAAATGACTTTAATTTTATAAAAAGGAAACTTTTACAACGTCTCATTTTCAAAGGGTTTTCAAAGGAAGTGTAAAAACACTCAATAACGGTACCCAAATCACAAGAGATACTAAGAGAGGCTTAAACTAACTAGGAGAAGCAAGAAAACCATGGTTACCTCAAAGAAACCAAGAAAAGAGGATTGGAGGCTTTGTTCTCTACTGAATCCTCGAGTTGAATTTTGAAGATTTTGCTCCAATTAAAGTGTTCATCTTCGTGCAGTGGTCCAATGGCAAACGACAGTAGCTTGTGGTGGTTACCGGTGGCTGTGGGTGGTGGAAGAGGTGATTCTAGGGTTTTGGAGAAGTGAAAACACATTTTTCTACACTATTGGACGTATTTATAATCTGTAGGTCTCACTCAGCCGGCTCATCTCGCTTAGCGCAATTTCCTCTTTGTCTGGGAATTGCGCTTAGCGTGGCATCAAAAATTGTTATTTTGAAGATCCCAACAGTCGAAATATGAAGAGATGGGTTGTGAACCTACTGTCAACATTTGAAGGTGATCCAATGGTTAACGAATCCGGGATTGTAGTTTTACTAAAACCGATTTTGGGTCAAACTATCAATCACATATTTTAAACATAGATCAAACAAACTTCACATAACTTAACATCCACACCAAGCAATTGCACAATGGTAATTTACACAACAATTCAACTAATCTAAACTTATCAAATAATCAAATAACACAACAAATACATCAAACATGTAGTTTTAGATAATTTACACTTGTATATAGGTTTGGATACCATTTGTGTCCTCTTATAACAAAATATACCTTAATTAAGAGGGTTTGTATTTTTGTTGATCTCATAGGTTATGAAATATTTATATGCACATATTAATATCTTGTAATCTTGGAAATGTTAGATAGTTTACACTTGTATATAGGTTCGGATACCATTTGTGTCCTCTTATGACAAAATATACCTTTTGCTAATACAAAAAAGAGATTTTTTTGGGTCTGAATTAAATAAAACTCGACCAATGATTAGTCATAAACTTTAGTCTAAAAATATATAAAAGAATTCACTTAACATGTGTCTAATACTTGTGAAAGATGAAGGAACTAAAGGAAAGAGAAATAAAAAAAATTTAAAACTATTTCCTTCCTTTGTTTGGCATTGGATTAAGACACGAACAAAGAGATTATAAATAAGTTTATTGGATCCACCTATATGATAATCAGTCCATTTTGGATGAAAAAGACAAAAAAAATGATATTGTGTAAGTAAAATATCAAATTATTTTTTACACATTTTTATCTTTTATTAGAAATATTTATGTAATTATATTACTTTTTACACAACCAAACAAGATAAATAAAACCTTTATCATTTTTTCTTTTATTTTCTCTTAGTCAAACAACCTAAAAATTATCTCACTTTTCTTTCTTTCTCTTCCTTTTACTTTTTTTTTATATTTAATTTTCTTTTCCAAACTAGACAAACCTTCAATAAATATTAGTTTTGTTAACACAGAAAATTGAATCTATTGGTTTTCTCTTTTTTTTTCCTCTTAACCATCCAATCTACTATAAATATATTCTTAAGCAATTAAATATTTGAGATATTACCAACAAGGATTAATCCATTTTGTATATGCTACAAGAACATAAATTTAAATTCTATTACTAATCAATACGAGAATCTCGTGAATATTTTATAAATACCTTTATTTATACAACTCAAAAATTTGATATAAGTGATGAGTCTCAGAATACTCAACTCCGTTAATTTTCCTTTTTAAAAAAACTTTGGAAATATTCTTATTATATAAAGAATGTAAAAAGATTAATACGCGAAGATTAATTTAGAATTATTTTTCATTAAACATTCTTCTTATTTGACAGACAATTCTATCCAGCCAAGGTTGGTAAGTAGTAGTAACTGAAATCTACGTCACACCCTTGTCAAATACTCCATCTAGTTAAGTTTAAAAGAAAAAAATGAAAAACATATATATATATATACTATAATACAGTAGAACTAAAAAAGCCATTAATTAATGAAAGGAATAAATGAGAAGTGCATGTCATGCTTCCGTTACTCATTACTTGAAAACATGTTCTTTCTGAGTCATAGCCTTTTCTTTTCTCTCGTCTGAATTTACCTGATCCTTCACGCGTGTGCCTTCTGCAAACCAACCAAACCCAACCCAATTTTGCGCTTCACCATTTGTCCATTTCTGCTTCTACCTTTTCTTAGTATTTTTCTTTTTCTTTTGGGTTGAAAGTTCAAAGGGTAACGGTAAAAATTATTATTTTTATTTAAATTTTTTGGGTGGACTATGAACTGTAACGATGCACTTCTCAGTTCTCACTCTCTCTCTTCTGCTTCTGAGATTCTGGCCAATGAAAACGAGATCTTTCTTTCAGTCTCTCTTTTTCAGTTTTCTGATAGGATATTTTCTCTGTTATCACCTCCTTAGCATTTCCTTTCTTTACACTCTGCTTTTTTCCAGCTGATCATGATCATCCTTTTGATTTGGACTTGCTTAAGTAAACCCAACAAGTAACTTCATCAAACCTCATATATTAAGCTTCTTTCTGTTTTATCTATTAACAAATCTCAATTTCCCTCGAACTTTAACGATATTCAATTTAATACTACGTATCTATTGAATTTCCTTTTTGTTAATATTAATTTTTCAGATTTATTTTAATATAATATTATATAGAGAAAAAATTTATATACTTATAACATATTTTTTTACGAATTCATTCAATCTCAATAATAATGTACAATACATTTATTTGACTTTTAAAATAAATATCTTAAAAATAATTTAAATAATAATTTATAATTGAATAATAGTGTAAAATTGTCAATACATAAAAATTAAACTTTATTATATATATTTTTTAATCACAAATTTTTTTAGACTTTTAATATTGTATGCAAACTTAAATATATTTTTAATTCGTATTAAATGAGTGAATTTTAATTTTAATTTTGTTTTCTGTATTTTCTTTTTCAATTTTCATTTGTCTAAAATATGAAATAATTATTTTTTATTCTTTTAAAGTAAGTAAATTATTGCATTGATCCCCTTAAAATACTTTTTTCGGTATCCCTCCACAATATGAAATCATTAATTTTATTTCTAACATGCATTTTAAGATAAATAAATGAAAATTATTTTAAGAGTTTAGAATTTTTTTTAAAGATGTCACAAGCTGACATGCATGGTACTAGAATACTAGTAATTATCACCTGAGATGGTCACTTAAGATATTGTTAAATACATAAACAATTAATAAGTATTACATGATAACACATGTCAAAATAATAATTTGAAAATCTTAAGGGTTGAAAATTAAAGAAAAAAATTCAAATACCAAAATCAAATTTCGCTTATGTCACATAAGGATTAAAAACATATAAATTAAACAAATTTACTTAGGGTAAAAAAATAAATAAAAATGAATGTAATAAGTCTAAATATTTACTCCGATCCGTGGTTTTATAAGAAGCAAATTAGAAGTGGTGTTCAATTTTTTTATAAGACATAGTCCATAATGTCTCTTGCAATATATTTTTTTTTACAAATATATCTCTTATTAAAATTATTTCTCTTAATTCATTAATTAGCTTGAAGAACACATTAATTGTAGGGCTTTATTAATGCTAGGGATACTTTAATAAATAAATAAATAAAGGACATATTTAATGGTAGGGGTACTCTTAATAAATTGAATCTAATAAAAAAATCAAATGGAGTAATTTAAAAAATGAGAATGCAAATTACCCACTACTATATTATAATTACTGTATCGCTAGCTAGCCAATACACTTAGTAAAGTTCTGTGAATATTTAGCGGTTGTTATTACATTATCCCTTGGATCCACTTGTACGTACTTAATTACCTAACATGACATATGCTTTAACATATAAGTTATAACTAAAATTAATTTAAATATACATTTATACCTATATATGTTTAATAGTTTCCCCATAAATAACATTTTTTGTGTTTAAGTAGCTAGTTTAATTTTGTTGGATAAATTTATAGTTATGAATCACTATCAAGGCGCGATTTAAGTGTTGAAAAATACAATGATGACATTGCAAGTGTTCGTGAACAAAGTACACAGCAAACGACAAGTCAAAACTGATTTTCTTTTCTTGGCAGACGATAAATGTATATATGTTGTACGTATTATGTTCACACCAAAAAGACGTACATGATTAACGTTAGTAATGTCGCGCATATACATGAATATGAATAATGTTACATTGTGGAGTCGATTTATTATGTGGCATGGTGGGGTTGAAGACTTGACGAGACCATGGTGGTGTGATAATAATATATAATATATTATATAGTTGGAAATATATATTGAGTGACATGTCACGTGCGATTATTTGGTCATTTGCAAAGAAATGGAAGGAATCTTGAGGTGATATATGGGGCCAGCCAAACAGAACGCAAAAACAAGAAATGCGTGTGAGGATATGCAAAAATTATGTTATGTGTACGTACGTTAACTCTAGTAAGCAAAAGCAAAAATAGTGTTGATATGTTTGATGTTTCCCAATGTTGTTGCAATAATCTCTTCCACGGTCAAACAAGTAAAACTCATCATTTCGTACACTTTTTTTTTAACCTCTGAAAAGAAAAATAACGTTTACCTTGGAAACAAACCTGTGTGTGTTTAAGTGTAGCTTCATGCGTTTAGTGAGGTCTTCCACAGTTCCACTTACCTCATACTCTTCATGTGTGTATGCTTGTCTCAAATGTAACTGATCTATTCTCCTGTGTAATGTTGAACCGGTAAAGTTATCTACTATGTGTTTATTCTTGAACCAATAATGGAAAACAATTAAGTTTTTTTTATTTATAAAAAAAGTAAATTATACTTCTCGAGATCAAACATATTTTTCTGTTATTTACAAAAGTCTCCAATATTAAATGAAGCAATTAATTTACAGAGTTGTCATGATTTTAAAACAATTAAGAAAAATTAATGTGAGAATAGAAAAAAAAATAGATATAAAAAGAAATTTGACAACATTTTCAGAGTCTCAGTATAATTATTTACTCTTTAAAAAAGGTTTCACAGTTGTAGTTTCAGCTGGACTCTCTATATTTTTTAGTTTTCTATGACCTTAATTATGACGGTATTGACCATACTTGTTCACAATATCAAAGATTGGGAAGAAATTCATGGCTGTGGTACTAAATAAGTAAATAACACACCCAAAATAAAAGTGGTGATAAGGAGGAAGGAAAGCAATGAACAAAAAGAAAATTATAAAAAAAAGGAAACAAAAAGGAACGAGCAGTTGGTTATGTTATTAAATAGTAAACAAATGGCTTAATTATTGGATTTACTTTTCCATTTTTTTTTACTCGAGAAGTTTGAAATGAGAAAAGGGATCAAATTCATTAAAAATAACTTATGAATTTAATTATTCAATTATCTCGTAGAAAAAAAATCGATTTGTTGATATCAGATTTTTGTTTCATGCAACTCATTTTTAATATATATATATATATTTGGCACCGATCATTAAGTTGATACAAATCTTCCTTTACTCCAAAGCGATCAACTCAATAATTCCGGCATGATCTGCTGATTTATTTATTAGCTTAATTTGCATGATTAAGAGCATGTCACTTGTTGTAATGTTTACACCCCCCATCCCTTCGTGCGCATGCAGCTATATATAGCTTGGATTCCTCAAACTAGAGTATGTGCAATGTGATTTTCATTTTATTAATTTATTAATATATATCAAGTGGTTCGACTTGTACAAGACACTTTATAAATGTTTTTTTAACAGACACTTTTATAAATGTTATTGTAGTGGAATACAGTATGTCTAGTCAAGATATATTTTAAAATCCAATCTCAATTGACGGTACAAAAGTAAAAACTGAATACGTTTGATTGCTTGATACTTTGGCTAGAAATTACATGAACACATTTTATAATTCCATAAGCACTTCTTATTGTTACATAAAATAGAAGAAAAAAAATATAAATATAGTTGAACACCTAAAATGTTATTTTATATATATCCGGTGACAGAAAAAAAAAGAAAAATATATATGATATATAATATAATATGATAGAAAGAGAAATATATAAAAATATAAGAGATATTGAGAGAGTGTTTTAAAATAAGAATGAATGATTTTTCATTAAAATCACACGCCTATGTATTATATCAAATTTTTTTATATTTTTGTAATTCTTTTAATCAACATTTTTTAAAAATTTTGCAAGTGTTAAACGTTAGGTTTCGTGTAATTTGTGCAACTCACCATTCAGGACAAATATTGAGAAGTTTAGGCATTATTAACAAGAGGTTAGTGGACGTTGTTATTGAGATGTTTAGGCATGATCAAGTAGATGTTAGTCAACACCGTATAGTTATTGACATATTTAGGCATCGTTAGCGAGATGATACATTGTTACAAAGATGTTTAAGCGTTATTAGCAAGATGTTAATTGACACCGTTATTGAGATATTTTAACTTTGTTAATTAGCAAGATGTTAACTGACATAGTTATTGAGATATTTAGTTAGTAAGAACGTATGCCCGATAATTAGCTGGTTAGTCTTTAACTTGTGGCGTAATAGATGCACGTGAGTTTGATGTTTGATAATTTGTAGATTCGTGCCAAAAAGTTCTAAAATGCAAGACGATTCCATTTAAAAGATATTTGTAAACAAGTATTTTCAAGAGTGTTTTTCCTACCGCGAGAAACCTTCTAAGCATTGACACAGTTTTAATAGGTATACATTGTCAACGTTAAGTTTTTTTATTTTTACATGATTAATTTCTAAAAACCATTCTTAATATGATTTTTTAGATAATTATTGTATGACACTTGACAACGATTTAAAATTAATTATACACGATGATTTATAATTAGATGACATTTAATATTTAATTTATTTTTCTTTATTTTCAAAATATTTGACAATTATTCAAAACTAATTTTTTGAATAAACATTCAATCTTTTCTATCTCTTAATTATATTGACTAATAAGTATTCGTTGGCATATGAGTGAAGATAAAAGAAAACTGTGCTGTTTTGGCCAAATATTCAAACCTGGCAAGTGGCGACTTGAATATGCACTAATTAATACTACTAGTGGTTAATTAATACAACAGTAATTAAACATCCATCCTGAGAAAGAAAAGAAGCCAAGGAAGGAAAAGAAAATAATAAAATTAAAGAAAAAAGATGGTTGAGATGGAAGTAAAAGAGTGAAAGACGTGAAGGTCCGGGTGGGCAAGGGGGGGATTGATGATTTTAACTTTGGTTTGTTGGCTTTCAAATTCATATAATTTCCGTTTCCCTTTGAAAAAAGCAAAAAGAGGTTCCACAAAGAGACAAAGAGACCGTAGGTTTTTTTTTTCTTCTCTCTTTCTCTTCAGCCCAGAGCCCGAGAGTGTGTGGCAGAAGAAGAAAACAGCAACAACACCACCCAAAACAAAACACCACGCATTGCACTGCAATGCGTTTTTTTATTCTTTTTTCTTTTTAGTTTAGTGACAACCCACACGTGCGGTTCTCGAACTGCATGCACACTGCACACATCATGGACTTTTTCTAGAGAGAGAAAACCGAAACCCCCCCTCTCTCTCTTCATTCTCTTAGTATTATCTTTCTCTCACTGCGAAATCAGTCTCAAAATAAGGACCCCCTGACCTCATTTCTACCACTTCCTTCCTCTCTTTCTTCACAATATAGAAGAGAGAGAAACACCCACACATGAAAACATAGTGAACAGAATCCTCGTGTGGGCTCGCACCTTTTCCTCTCAACTTGTTTTATTATTGCTGTGTGGCTTCTCTCTCTCTCTCTCTCTGTTTCAAAATTCTATTTCCTATTTCTCTCTTTAAACGTTGCTGTTTTCTTCTCATTCTTGTAACTCAACCCCACCGTGTGTGTTCTCTCTCTTTCTCTCTCTTCTGTGATTCAGTTTCAGTCATGGGGGCTAGAAGAGAGACAGTGAATGAGTGAGTGTACAACAATAGTGCGTTAGTAAACTGTTTTCATTCCATTTTCTTCTATGCTTCTGGTTCTGGCATTGCGTTAGTTCCTAGGGGAGATAGGAACCTGTTTTGTGAACCCTTTTGTTTGTTTTTGCTTTTGTTTTTGTCACCACCATGAGTTCTTCACAGCAGTTGAATAATGTTGGTGAAGGTAGCAGTAGAGACATGAGTTTCTTCCCTCCTTCTTCTCTTTATGTTGGTTTCTCACAAACTCCTCCTTTGTCTATGGTACATGAAAATGGGGTAGAGGGTTCAAAGCCTGAGATGGGTCTTCAGATTTTTGGGTCCACAGTGTTTCAGCCCCCGGAGTGCAGGGGAACAAAGAGAGCCAGTGATGAAGAAGGGGTTGAGATTGAGAACAAGAACTTGTGTTTGAAACTTGGTGATGAAGCACAAGCCAAGAGCTCTGTTTCAGGGAAAACCAAGCTTTGTGCTAGAGGTCATTGGAGGACAGCTGAAGATGAAAGACTCAAGGAGCTTGTTGCTCAATATGGTCCTCAAAATTGGAACCTGATTGCTGAGAATTTAGAAGGAAGATCAGGTAATTTAATTGTCCAAAAAAATCTGTTTTTAGGCTTAATTTGTTTCAAACTTTGTGTTTTTAGTACCATTTTCTGAAGTTAATATTTACAAGGACAAAAATCTGTGTCATTGTGTATAAAGAATCTAACCCTGCATGTCTGTTTTCTTTTGTCTATTTTTTTTCTTAAAAAAAATATTCTGATTGCAGGAAAAAGTTGTAGATTGAGGTGGTTTAACCAGCTAGATCCTAGGATCAACAGAAGGTCCTTTTCGGAGGAGGAAGAGGAGAGACTTTTGACTGCACACAGAATGTATGGTAACAAATGGGCCATGATTGCAAGACTCTTCCCTGGAAGGACAGATAATGCAGTGAAGAACCACTGGCATGTGATCATGGCTAGGAGGCAGAGGGAGCACTCTAGCAGTGTGTATAGAAGGAGAAAACTTGTCGTTAATGAAACCCTTCCAAAGGGTTTGAATCTGACTCTGTCTAACAATGCAGGGAGTGAATCAACCATCTCAAGCACCATTGATGAATCTGCCTCAACTTGCACTAACCTCTCCCTAACTCCCTCCTCAGCCAAAGTTACCCCTCCTTTTCGAAGACTCTTTGACCATCCTGGTCCATCTCAGAATCACCAAGCCTTTGGATCATTGATTGGTATATTTATTATTTTTTGTTTCCTCTCTGGTCTCAATTGATATATGTTATCTCGTATCATGAGTCTAGTTCAGTTAATTGAATAGAATACATAACTTGTTGTACTCATGTCTTTAATTTTTACGGATAAAAGAAATATTACCTTGTGTTATATGTTATATGTTACATTTATGTCTTACCATGTGTTGTTGTGTGGGATTGCAGGACAAACTAGAGGAGATGTGAGTTTTAGCAAGTTTTGTGGTGCTTCTTGGAAAGGGATAGCATATAGAAAGGCTGATCAAGTGGGAAAGCTTAAGGGTGTGGACCAGTCTAATTTCTCAGATGCAAATTCAGAAGTATCAGTATCTGAGTCAGTTGCCACCAATAGGTCCAATGTCTCAATTTCTGAAGAGAGTGAAACTGTGGGTGATAAGATTAACATGCCATTCATTGATTTTCTTGGAGTAGGAGCTACCTAGCAAATTTTGCTGATCAAATCTTCGCCGAAAGAAACAACAAAAAAAGCTGAGGAGTTAGGAAAGTGAGAGGGAAGAGCTGTGTGTTGGATGGAAATGGGTCTGCTGTAGTGCATTCCCTTGTGTACAGTTGGTTCCATAAAAGGGAAAAAAAGTAAAAAGGTAAAATAAAAATAGAGGGAGAAAAAAAGAAAAAAAAAAAAAAAGAGACAGAAGTTAAGTAGAGAGGTGGAGAAGTGGGTCTGTTATGAACTTATGAGATTAAAAAAAAGTATAATATTATTTTCAAACTCTGGTTTTGGAACTGTTCCTGCGATAGTAGAGGCAGAGACCTTGTAGTTTATCATCCTGTGGGTGGTACTTTTGGCACTTTGTTAAATCGGAAGCCAAAGTTTTCATCACTTGGACTGTTTTCTATCAATTTAACCAAACCTCTTTTGAATGAATCACTCTTCTCGCTCACACTGCTGCATTGTGTCTTTGGGTTTTGTGCATTATTGTTTGGCATTGTGTTTGGTATTAGTAGCAGTTTGACGATATTTGACATATTGCACGGTAACTCTTCTAAGAAAATATAAATGATTAGTACAAAAAATTGAATTGAAGTTAAAACACGCACACGTTGGGTTATAACAGCTGTATTGTAGGGTAATAAATAGTTTAACCGAAAATGGGAAATTGTGTCATGACTATGTTTATGTTTATGCAATAAACTGAAGAAACTGTGTAGTGACACAAAATTAATAAAGAAACTATGGGTTAGGCCAAAGAGGTAAATTAATGTGGTACCCACTTGTTTTTTTGAAGTTGGTGCTTAAGAGAGGAATAAAGGAGAGTATGTGAAGTACCAAAAATTCTAGTGAGGGAGTGGAAACCGACCTCGTCGTATCGTTTTGTCCGAAAACGTGATATTGGAGTTCAGCGTGCGAGTCCGGTCTTAAATCTTAAATGAAATAAAGGCATGGTAGTACCAATTTTTGGTGGGTGAGAAAATTTGTTGAGAGACATGTTAAGGACACGGGTTTTCTTTTTAATATATTTTTTATGTATTACTATCAACCTAAATTTTTTATATTATTATTATTATTTTGTTTTTAATCCTCCATCCATCAGAAAAAAAGACATCTTAATTAATATAGAGTTCCATAAGGATGTAAATAAAACTTTATCAATAATTATTTTCATCGAACTCAGATATTATTTGAACGATTCAATCTTAATTTTAACACATTGATCAAATTTTAACACATTAATCATTTGCACTTAATCATTTGATAATTAATTTTTTAATAGATATGTTTTTTTAAAATAAATATAATAAAAGTTAATAATTTATTATACCGGAAATATTATATGATGATAATATAGAAAAAAAATTATATTATCATATTTCAATTAATTTTTATTAGCATTAAGCAAATTGTATGAGTTTTATTAAATATTTTATAGTCATTTTTTTGTAAGGATTCATGAATACACTTGATAATAGTGTTATTAGTTTCAATAATTTATTAAATAACAAAATCATTCATATGCACATAATAGTAATAACGATCAGCAAAAATAAATTATTAATTTAGATGTGCCTTAATTATAATATTACACTGTAGTTTAATCCTAGTGTATGATAAATTTGTTAATGTTTATCATAACTATCTTAAAACTCATATTAATGATGATTAATAATTTGATGATAATGTAAAATTATTTTATATTATTAATTTATGACCGTTAAACTAAAAGAAATTTGTAGGTATTTATTTATATATTGAGTAAATAGTGTGGGAATCAAACTCAAGTATTAGGAAATTTATTATACATAATGTTCTACCAACCAAGTTAGACTCTTTGATAAATAATGTATGTACTGATAAATTAAAATGATTTTTATATTATTATCAAACCACAAATTATGATATATAATAAATTTGTTAATTTTTATAATAATTACTTGAAAGATTATATGATAATAACTTCTGATTAATTTATAGTGTAATTTTTATTATACTAACAATAAAGAGAAATTAAACTATAAATGTACTTGCAAAGAATCATAGCACCTAGACCATTGGAGTGGTGCTTCAACGATAGGGTGTTCTAATATGCCGGAGTAAAAATATACTTAGGATTCACCTTTACACCTGGGTAATAGTCCCTCTCATGTGCTTGGCCTTTATTGGCATTTAAGAGAGATTCAGTTACTCGAGTTTGCTCGATCAATCTTTTAGGGTGTTCTAACATGCAAGTGTATAGAATATAATTAGGGTTCGCCTTTACACCTGGCTAATAGTCCCTCTTATATGCTTGGCCTTTATTTACATTTAAGAGAGATTCAGTTACCGGAGTTAATCTGATCAAGCTTTTAGGGTGTTGTAAGATGCAGGTGTATAAAATATAATTAGAATTCGCCTTTACCACTCGACTAATAGTCCCTTTTATGTGCTTCTTTAGTTCTCTGTCTTTGTTGACATTAAAGAGAGATTTAGCTACCTGATTTTACTCGGTCAAGCTTTTTGGATCATAGGTGTAAATCCTGGATTTATGAAAGGATATTACATATATCATGCAATCACCATACATCCATGTTTTTTTTTTTCCATCTTTTTCGCACTTTATCCACCGAATTACCTATTCGGTCACACACAAAATTGAATTTTATGCCAAGAGATTTTTTTTTTTTGTAAATAGGTATCCTCTTCTAGGCATTCATCCTAGATTTATCAAATAATATTGCGTATATCCTGCAATCATTGTAAATCCATGTTTTTTTTTCTTCATTTTTTCGTACTTTATCCACCGAGATACCTACACATGTATAAAATAATTGAATTTTATGCTAAGAGACATTATTTTTGTCAAAATCATATGTATCATATTTTATGCTAGAGACATTAGTGGTTGGAGGAAGATAAGAGAATAAGAGAGAAAAATGATCACGAGCTCAAATCTTTCAACAAATATTTTTAATAAAACTAACATTTGTCAATAAAAAAAGACATTATTTACTTAAATTGAATACCACTATCATATGCGGTATAACTTTCTCTCTTGAATATTAATTCAAGAGCACTTGTTAAACTTGATTTAATTTTTTGGTAACCGGCAAAAGGTCAATTTTTTATAATAAAATCATATGCTGGCTTCCATCTAGTTAATGGTATTAGTCGGGGGAGAGTCGACTCATGATGCAGCCATCGCTGTTGTATATATATGTACAACATGAAAAACGTGATGTAGGAGTTCATAATGATTTTTGGGGAAATTTATATGTCGGTTTGTCCCATTCATGCAAAGAAAATATGTATGGATCCAATTGTATTTTAATTTGATGTGATATGTCTTTTTGTAATTGACCAAAAATCATTTGTATCATTCTATGGGCCACTATCTAGATGTTGAAGGAGTCCAAATGCTCGGCCATTTGTGGAGTGGAGCAGAGGGTTATTGGGCTTGTTTCTTCTTGTTAAGTTCAAAACTTCGTGTTGCACTTGCCAGACGTAAGCAAGGAAACTAATTCACTCAATGTTAAAGATGTATTGGCTTAAGGTTTGACAAATGAAAATTAGATACATTCTGAGTTATCATCCCTAGACATAATAGTATTTTATCTTTCTTTCTTTGTAAGAGTAACTCGCATCATCCTTGCTCTTTATTTTGTTTGAATCTAATTATTAAAATTGAGTTGTTTGTTAGAAATAAAAGAAAAGAACAGGAAAATAGAGAGTAATTCTTTTAAATTTATTCTTTAAGTAACTTGATGCCTTCTCTATTTTTATATATATATTTAAAATATTTTAATTATTAATTATTTTCAAATTTTCATTTATATTGAAGTTTCTTTTTTATCTTGTTAAATCTCAACTTCAATTACTTTTAAATTGTTTTTATGTATTTGTTTGTCTCAAATATCATCTTATATATCAAATTATTTTCTTAATTTTTTAATTTTTTAATTTTTATATTTTAAATTTTAAACCACCCGATCTACTAATGATAATGAATTGATAGTTTAGTATTATGTGCATAGAAAATAATTGTCTATGATAGTATTTAGACTAAATATCACTTTTGTTCCGGTATATTTTAACTTTTTATTTTATTTTTGGTACATTAAATTTTAAAAGTTTCATTTTAGTCATTTATATTTTTTAAGATTTCATTTTGTCACATTTAATTTTAAAAGTTTCATTTTAGTTTTTTATGTTTTTAAATTTTGCATTTTGATAATTTCTTTCGTTTTTTCATTTAAAAATGCTAGTGTTCCGTTAATGTTTTAAATTTGAGGAATATTAAATATAAGTAAAATAATTAATTTAAATTAATGACAGCTAAAATAATTCAAATAAGGAGAAATAGGTGGTTGATACAAATACACATCAAGCCCACCTTTAGAAGTTGCTCTAAGAAAATCTTCATCATCCACGGAAACATGGCAAGGTGCCATTATCTTGTTGTATGTACATTGTTTTCCTTGCATGTTCTCGTGGCCATATTTTTATGGTTGGTAAAACTTTATCTATTAAGAGTAGCCGACTAACTTCTTTAAAACTTGACCTTCTTGTTGGTACTTTAAATCTTCATCATCTTCAGTGATTGATTTTGTTTCGAATTTCTTCATTGCTTTATTAAAACTTGACCTTATTGTTGGTACATTCTTAAACAGAGAAAACATGCCTATTTTTCTGAAAATACCTTGTTACCTTCTTCATCAAATCTAAGCCTAGCCGCTGCAACTAAACACATGACCTTAGCACTGATTGAAGTTCTCGATTTTGCAAGTACAATATGGTTCTTCCTTATTTGCAAGAAGATAATAGTTTGTTGATTTTTTGGATATGTAGAGCCATTTTTCCACCAGTGTGAACAACATTATACATCGACTTAAACTTCCGGTAATAAGGAACACTACTTTCCTCAAGCATGGACAAACAAAATCTAAGACAAGCTTTCCTGTTATCATCCTTCATATATATAGTTTTAGTCCATTTGATCGTCGACCTAAAACTCCATCTCTTAAATATTTAAGAAATGTTGTCTTGCCCATGCGTAAAGCACATGATAGAGATCACAGAGTGCTATGCTTACTTAACGAAACATTGCGTCGTTTACCAAAGTCTAACTCAACTCTTCTTTGACAATTTTTTTCTTTCTTTCTTATGGAAAGCATCCCCCATTTGATTCATTAGCCTCCAAATCCGATAAATGACATCTAAAGATACCGAGTGAGAGGAAGCAAAAAATTTGGCAGTGCCACGCTTTAGTTTCCCCTGACAACTTAATTTTAATAACACTTGACAAACGACTTTTTATTGTCCAAAAAAGAATGCTTTTTCTAAAATGGTTGTCTCATGTTGTACAATATTTTCCACTACACACATAAATTAATAAGTATATGTTACACTAAAGTGATATTGGACCTTGATTCAGCCTTATTGAATTTCAATCAATCATTAATGTATATGTTACACTAAAGTCATATTGAAAAGTGATGAATGCATAAGTTACACATTGAACCTTAATAAATTATTATTGGATTTTTGTTAGTGAATATGTTTAATTAAAGGTTAATTGTAAAATTCGTCCCCCTATTTTGCCTACTTTACCAAATCGGCCCCCTATATTTTAATTCACTACTTGTGTCCCCTTGATTTTAACTGTTGACTGTTAAATTTTAAATGTTCACTAGACTAAAAAGTTAACCAATATTTTCTTTAAAAAAATATTTAAGGAAGAACAAGAACCATATTCTTTTGAGTGAGTGATACACTTCTTTACCACCCACACACTCATTTGGATATTTAGCACAAAATATAGTATTAATATAAGTTTAATGTGAAAATAGTTCAAAATTAAAACTTTATTCTTTTTTAATTTATTATATTTTTATAATCTTATATGTTATCTTTTAAAATATAATATATAAGATTAAATTCTATTTTCTCAAAAAATACTTATATAAGCTTTATTTTTATTTCATATATTATATTTTTATAATCTTCTGTATTTTTTTATCACATTATTCAAAAATTATTTTATATAATAAAGATATAATATAAATTTTATCTTTAATGTATATTTTTATATAAATTATAATTTCATAAAATGACAATATTTTATCATCTTTTAAAATATTTATATGTGATTTAATGACAATATTCTTTTTACCTATATTAAGATATTCTTGTCATTTATTATAATAGTATTTTTATTTACATTTAACTTTAATTAACCAGTTATGTAATTTTATTAAAGAATTAAATTATATAGTAAAGATACATAATTAAATAAAATGACATATTTTCTATTTTCAAAATATTTATGTATGTGATTTATTGACAGTTTTTTTTATCTATATTACAATAAATAACATAGCTATCTTAATATAGATAAAAAAATATTCTCACTAAATCACAAACATTATTTTAAAAAATAAATATAATATATAAAATAAAAATAATACTTATATAAATATACATATTCTAATTTATGTAACAATAGAATTTAATCTTATATATTATATTTTAAAGATAATATATAAGATTATAAAATATAATAAATTAAAAAAAATTGAATTTGAGCTATTTTCACATAAAATTTATATTAATATTATATTTTGTACCAAATGTTCAAATGAGCGTTTGGGTGTAGTGGTAAAGGAGTGTACTTTTCACTCCAAGGACAATGGTTCATTGTTTAAAATTTATTAGTCAACAGTTAAAGTCAGCGACTTAGATAGTGAATTAAAAAATAGGGGGATTGATTTGGTGAAATATGCGAAATAAGGGGACAAATTTTGCAATTAAGCCTATTAAAGTCAATTTGGAATTTTAATGAATGCATAAGTTATACATTGCATCTTAGTGGGCCTTGCTTACTGCACATGTTTTACTAAAGTCAAATTGGATCTTCATCAATGCATAAATTCCACTTACATCAAATTGAATCTTACTGAATCATTAATATTACACTTATGTCTTATATTTTAAAAGGCTTCATTTTACAAAATTTGATTATGAAATTTTTTTCTTAATATAAACGACATTTATTAATTATAATTTTTAAATAATTATATAAAATAAAAAATATTTTGTAAAAAACACAAAATTAAAAGACTAATGATAAGCATGATTTATTCATCTTAATAAAATAATGTAAATATTAGTTTTTTAATTTTATTAAAAATTATCATAGTATAATTGAAAATATTATATATTTATTATGATTTCTAAATATTGTAAACATTGGTTTGTTAATTTAAAAATATTAATAAAATGTTAATTTCAATAGTTTTCAAGTATAAAATGTATTTCAATATACTATATATTTATTATGATTTGTAGTAAATTAAAATTTTAGTTTCTTAATTTTTTTGGAAAAAAATGGATTCGGTCGCTAATTCAGTGGCTAATCTCAAAATAGTCTTATAGCGACTGAATATTCAGCGACCTTTCGTTTCAGTCTCTAATTTGATCACTAACGCAAGTTAGCCCCCACATTTATTTCAATCGCAAATTGGTCAAAATTAGTGACATAAACTTTTGGGTCGGTTGCTAAAATGCATTTTTCTAGTAGTGATAATTGCCCAATGCAGGACCAATGACTAAACCTACTCTATAAGTATAAACCACCTCAAATCAGATTATACTTTGAACAATTTATAATTATGATTGACACATGCTTCGTAAAAATGATAGTAGAGAAAGGTTGGTGAGGCTTACTGTTGAGACTCTATTGTAGGACATGTAGGACTTACTTTTAATAATTATTGTAGTTTTCATAACCACTAGATTGGGATTTAGTTATAATAATAACTATAGTTTTAATAACTACCATGTGACAGTTTATGTAACGAAAAGATATGAATTTGGGTTTGTATGATTATATTGGTGTGGTGGTGTTGAGGGACAATCATGTCATGTGTTTAGTAGTTTTTAGGACAGAGATAATATCTGTGTTGATTAAAATAAAACTCATTAGGAGGCTTGGCAATGGAGCAGTGGGCAAAAAATTATATTGATCATAATCCTAACAAGTTAGACAATAAGGAAATGTAGTAAACATCCTAATAGGGTTTTTGGGTTAATGTGTTTTACAAAATTGTTTGGATTAATGTGTTTTAGAAAACTTTGATGAATCATGTAATAAATAGGGTCTCAATCGTGAAAATATATATTGGATTTAACCTATGCATGTATAGCTATATATGAATAGCTAATCACTTTCTTATGTAATTAACTTTGCTATAATTTTGTACTGGATTAATGAAACACTTTGTTTTTTTCTATTCATTAACTCTAATATCCTCAGTTATAGAAAAAATATACATTTATAGTAAGGTGTATAATTCAATAACAAAATTTAGTTGCAAAACTAGCTGTGATAGTTATAGTTGCCATTACAATTCAGGTTCACATAAGGTAGCTTAAGATGCATTGACACAATAAACTAGCATACTCCAACAAAAAATACTCAAAATAACTTCTCAAAATAATCAAAAATCTTTTTTTTTAAAAGTTTAAACAAATAACTTAAAATTATTCAAAAGTAGTTTATGTGAAACAAATGATCTCTAAATGTATTTTATTTAAGCAATAATTTTTATAGATGTCAATCAGGGAGAGAACATGTACCTTGTAGTCAAGTACCTCAAAACCTTTAAGTATAAATTCAAACAAGGTTTTCAAATTATCAGGGTTGGGTTCAGCTACAAAGATATTTGAATACCTACGCATACAATTTTCCAAAATGAAAATAAATAAATTGCATTGTCTATCTAAAATGAACATATTTGTATGTATTAATCAGAAGCATAGTACTCGACAACGATAGCACCAACAATAGATATTTAGTGGGTAGTTGATCTCCCACAGCCACGAGCAGCCAACAAGGCAAGAGTACCATGAAGTGTTTTGCTCAAAATTGCATCCAGAAATGTAACAACAGCATGATCCTATTAACACAAACCATATAAAACCACTCACATTCACTCAGAAAAACCAATTTGGTTAGCTGCAGTGGACAATGAAAAGTTGCGAGCAAAATAGTCCTACCTGGTCCAATGTGCAACACTTCCTAATAAATCCAACAAGGTAAATTAAAGTCAGTTGTTATTTAAGCTTCTTCAGGCACTGTTTTGCTTTTGAGAGTCCCTCAAAGTCCCGTACCACAAACTCAAAGGCAATAATTGCATAGAACTCCACCAAAATATATGAATGGAAAAGAATTTCCTACAATATTGCTTTTCTACTTTTGACAATATAAGTAAAAAAATTGCAAGTTATGCACTACACATTTGTAGGTTATAGAATAGAGTAAGATTGTGAGCCTAGTAATTATTCAAATATTAAGTCAACAGATACGATACTTAAAAAAAATGTCATATTATGTGCAGAATTAAACCAAGACAAAATTGCAAAAAAAATACCAAAAGTATTATAAAATGTTTTCCAATATTAAGATAACACTGTATCTCTCTACTCTTTATGGCATGTTAACAATTATAACCTTTGTGTTCACCAAATACCTTTGAATTACCACCAACATTTTCAAATATTAATGATATACTCATAACACAACAATCAGTGTGTCAAATTGGGACACATCATCTGTAATTTCGTTCCCAAACGTCAAACTTGTGATTGACACATCAAGTTTTCCCTATTTACAAAGAAATCATGTGGGTTAATTAATAATTCCCTGTTGATTCCTTATTATCTATTTTCCTTATTTATTTGGTTAATTAAACATCAAATTTTCAAGCAGAAGATGCAGTGGAGATGTTATGGCGATCATAAATGTATGTAATTTAAATTTAAATTTAATTAAATTAGAATAGAGTTGAATGAGTTAAAGCCACTACAATGGCAAAGTTTTGAAAACTTAGACATATAATTTCAAGCACTACAATGGCACAATTTCCTAATTAGAATATCCACTATATAATTTCATGCAATCACGCAACATAATGTGAATGTCCACAATTTTGACCATGAAATTCATGATGATAACTCAGACAAGAAAAAAAATCAGTTGATCTTAAGTTCACTAGTTTGGTTACTTTAAAAAACACTTGGCATAAAACAACATTGTGTTTTCCTAATTATGATGAAGTGCTTTCCAAATGCTTAGAATATGTCATGGTCTTGCTCATAGATGAACATATAATTGAGCAATCAAGAAAATAAATTAATATATCATTGTTGCCCTAGCCACACACAACGCAGTCAAAGGGGCAATGGATTCAACCATGGTACCCACATGGAAGGAAAACAACCACTTCATGAAGATGGGTTTTACCTCCACAGAGAGCTTTGATGGAGAGAGTAGAGAGGAACTACGGCAGTGTAGCTTCGCAGAGGTTGACTAGAGAGAGGGCAGTGAAAGGTTGAGTGAGAGAGTGTGCAAAGGTTTGAGGGTCAGAGAAACACAAAGAGAAACACTTGAGTGAGAGAGAGAGAGAACCTTCGACAGTGAGACAAACTCAAACAGAAACAAAAATTAAGGATGTTCGAGGGAGTTCTTAGTACCTTCGAGGGTCTCGAACGTGGTGCAATGATAAGAGTTTGTCGTGTGACTTCAAAACAATTAAACTACGCTAATTCTGTAGCACATGATTAACCTAGGTCGACTTAGAGACACAATCAATATGGTTCCAACTTCAATTCACTAGTAAATAATGGGGGGAATTTTGTCGAACAGTTTATAGGCGCTAAATGAAAATTGCAAAAACACAAACTACAATTAAAAATTAACGCAGAAACTAACAGAATTGATAACAAGTAATATAAAACAGATTAAAGAGCATCAATCCAATTCACCAAACCAAGCTATTCGAATCATCATCATTCTCAGAAATTTATCCTATTGTGAAAGTTCATTCAATTTCATTAGGAGCAGCTCAATTGAATTAACCCCTAAATTAATTGAAACCACAAACCCTAATTGAAATATCATCCAATTAGTCTGTGCTTTATATTCGAAATTAGGACATGAATCCATAACCTAATCCACTTTCAATTATAAACGCATTCATAATCATGAAAACAGAATAGCAATTGAAGAAGAAAGTGAACATTCACACAGAATTCGAAATACTAAACCAGAACTCAAATTCTCTTCTTGCTTGGATTGGATCCTTGGATTGAGTGATTATTTAGCCTTCCATGATGATCACCAAGGAAAGCCCCATGAAGTAAGTGCAGAAAAATGGAAGAATAACAAAATGGAAATGAAGAAGATGAAGAACAATGAAGAACAAATGAGAGAAAATGAAGAACAAGGGTTTTGATTCTAAAAACTTAAAAAGAGAAAAATAAAATTGTTTATTAAATTGTAAAGTGCTGTCCAAGTTTCACTAAAGTCACTAATATATAGTGACTAAGTCTGAAGAAAAGAATGGGCCATGAACAAAACCCATCAATTCTAGTTATTTGCTATTTACAACCATAAAATCAAATTCGCAGCCTAAAATTAGAAGTGCAGAGGTTCCGATTTCAAAGCTTAAAATGACCCTCCAAATGACAGAATTGGCCTCGGGCTATCTAGCAAACTTATAGATCTTTTTGTTATCTTTCCAGGGACTCCTAGAATGCTCCATTCAGAGCTCCGTAGCACTCTATAGGCCCTACACAAGTAAGATATGTTAAGTGAGCAAAAATCCAAAAATACGCAACAATTAGCAATTAAGCCCACTTACTTGCCTAAGACAAAAACTGAATTAGAATAGGAAAATAAAAGTCCAAGAGAAGTCAAATAAGCTAAGAATGATATAAAAAATATTTAACTAAAGGCACTCCATCATGCAACAATGACGAATGGAAGGATTTAAAGAAGCTTAGGCCTGAGTGAGAGGAGAGGGTCAGTGCCACAGAGAGCTGCATGAAACTAAGAAGACAATGAGTGAGCAAGTTAAGGCGCGACAAATAACTTGTACCACTCAAAGATGATTTTGTAATTTGTACAATGGGTTCAACTACAATGATTTTCAAAAACCCGTCGTTGAACTCACTCTTCAAAGATGGTTTTTCGAATAACCGTCCTTAAACTCACGATTCCATGACGGTTATTTGAAAATAGTCTTTGTTGTCAATCCGTCTATTTACTGGACTGCCACTACACTGTCTTCTACATCGATTTCTTGGACTTGTCGTTGTTGGTGTGTCATAAAAAACATTTTTTTAGTACTGAATGTAACAGTACAATAAAAAAATATAATTTTGTGTCGATTAATCATATTCCTTACCAACAATTATAACTATTGCTAAAATGGAATTCTCACGGTTGCAAAACTACTGCTGAAATTACAGATGAGAAGTTTTTTACCATCGGTTAGCCATAACTGTCGGAATGATTGCTGCAAAATATCTTAGTGGCGGTTTAATCCGACATTGAGCCAGAGTGTAGGGTGCATTGCATTACCCTTAACGACAGTTATAAATTGTAGCAAAGTAAATAATTTTTTTATTATTTTAAACTTAATGGAAGTTGAAACTATCGCTAAACAACATTTAAAAAAAATGTTTCTTACCTAATCATATTAATGTGTGCCATCTATCATGTGATGACCAATCATGTTTTCATTCATATTCAACATAGATATCAACTATGGATGAAAGAAAATATGTAGATCAAAGTATCAAGAAAAATTCAAATCTTAAATATCTAGATTAATGAAAATTGCTAGCATTACTTAATTAACATAATTTAAATTACCTATAAAAAACATAATTTAAATTACCACAATTAATTATAGTTGTAACTTAATTAGAAGAAAAAATTATAATTGAGCATCTATCAATTCCACTGCATGAATCAAGCACATGTGTGATGCATAATAATTCTCTTTATTTCTCAATGCTTCTTGTTACAAAAACATATGTTTCCCATTCTCAAAATTTACCCTGATGAGCCAAAAGAATTATACTTAGAAAGCTAATGCTTCTTTAGTTGATGTGTAAGTATAAAAGTTCACTAACCTTAACACCTAAAGTCTCATTCCTACTAGCACCTCATAAACTTCTTCGGTGTTGTGGCAACTTAACACACTCAAAAGTGTACCTGGATGGCATATTAAAGAGGGTTTCAATAGTTGAATTAATATGTGTTTCTCTATTTTATTCAATTAAAAAGGGAGGGTTAAAAAGGGTGTTTATTTTTCAAGCTGCAAAACATAGATAAAATATTGGCAACTTGGCAAATTCATATTTTTTTTCCATCAAGAGAGTTTTATAAAACTCTTGGACTCCTGAATTTGTATGAAATGTCATTATTCACATTCAAAGGAAGTGAAAAGTAAGCCTGTTAAGGGCTCATCTGGTTAAGATTTTTGTATATTTGATTTCAAAATAATTAATATTGAAAGCACCAATTTTAAAAGTAGTGATTTGAGATTATTTTAAAAATTATCTTAAAAAATTGTTTTTGTTCTCATAATATAAAATAAAATCATCTTTAGAGATAATAAAATTAACAAAAGAAACTTATATAAACTTAAAAGAAACAATCAAAATAAAGAGACAAATTGTACTATATTTTGCTAGATTATAAATGCACATTTAGATAGTACAAGAGTTAACTTTAACTGATGGAATATCGACTCTATTTTCAGCCAAACGTGATAAATGCTATGGAACTTCGATTATTGTAACAAACAATTACTATTGCGTATGTGTGTCTTACCCATGAAATAGTTTGGTTCAAATCAATGTTAACCTCAAGCAATCCATATGTGTTTTATCCAGCCAATCATTCCATCTTAGATCTGTCCTTGAGTTAATAATGTGAATCCATTACTAATGCTTATGTTCATTGCAAATATTCAAAGAGTTATCATTCAAGCATGTTCACCTTGCAATTTGCTACAAAGAAAATTAAATTATCTTATTTTAATTTATTATTATATGTGCTTATATACTTAGAGATGAATCATTAAATTCAAAGTGAAATAACATAAACTCACGTATGCCACAACATCATCTCCAAATCTTTTCACTAAAAATTCATCAAGCATCATTTCCAAATATTTTTCCTATAGAATATAACTTTTTGAGAACTTTCTTAAAAACATCACAATCAAATGCATAACTTAATTGGCTACTAAACAGAGTATATTAAATGTTTCATCCTTAATCTATCATTAGAAAATTCAATTCAAAAGCCATAACCATCTTGCATTGTGGACAAAGAAAATATTGCTTTGCTAAATGTGCAAAAGACCCCTTATGTTTTGCATCATCATCACTGCAAATATATCAAGTTGTAGAAAAGTTGAAAGATACCAATAAGCATGAAAATATATCAAGTTGTACATAGTTTGTAATTTGCATTTGCCATAGTATCCAACAACAAATAAAAGTTATGTACCTATGCAATGTTTGATCATCTGAAAGTTTTTCCTTTGCTCTAAACCAATATCTCAAATGTAGCATAAACGACAAGTATAAATGCAAGCACAAATTGGCAAAATATCAAACAAAATAATATCATCAAGTCTAAACAAAAACCAAATGTCTCAAAATATATCACCAAGTCTATACTCTACTACAATTTCAAAATGCAGCTCTAATAGTTCAAATACTAAGAACAATATCAAATAATAGTTCATAAGGTTGTTGTTGACCACCAAACTTTGTTGTTGTTGTTGCTTCATTAATAAAAACATGAGAATGATTTTTTTTTGTTTCTACAAATACATTAAAGAATAATAATGAGGACTTGAGCAAGCAACATTGTCATTGTCTTGATATTTGCATCCTTTGCGTTTAACTCACTTTTCAACTCATGTACTTCATTTTTAAGTTCTTGAACACTACTTTGTACTCGTATATTCATGGAAGTAGAAGTTCCATAGAATCATGGGTTGGAAGAACCAAATACTTGGGATGGGAAAACTCCATCTCCCACACCTAGTACTCGATTCAGATGTTCTTTTCTAAATACTTGACCAAGAAAGTCATGAGGTGAGATTTGTATCAGCAGTTCCTTGACTCTCAATCTCAAAATTTTTCTCCTGCATGATTTAAGTTATATGATGTTAACAACAATTTAAAGAATAACAAAATTACAAAATACATAAAAGGGAATAATTACTTACACGCAATCTAAGCCTCTTCACTTATATATGTTTCATTTGCTCTTTTATGAGTATGGGTAAACAAAGTATCCCCACTTAATTCTTGCCCATTTTCACTAACCTATTAATCAGAATCACATTATCATGTTAACATTAAGGTGACACTTTGTTTGAGTGTTTATTTTTTGAAAATAAATTTCATTTTCAAATTTTCAAGATTTAGAAAACATGTATCGAGAAGAAAGTACTCTAAGGTGTCATTGCGTTTTCACTTCTTCAGAAAAGACTGAAAACGTTGGGCTTGTTATTTTTAGTTTAAGGTTTGTTTTTGAAAATATTTTTCAGAGAAAATGTTTTCAAATTTTTAAACAAACGTATTTTCACTCTTATTTTTTATTTGCTTTGAAAATGAAAACAAAAACACCACCTAACTTTCTCCAACAAATTCAATTTCACTATATTTATAACTGAAAGACTAGCAAAATGATTAGGAAGCTAAGAGTTATTACATTGTAAAGAAATTAACAAAAAAAACTTGAAAAAATTATTAAATCAGTATCAACATTTTAGCATGGCAGAGAGTTACATTGCCAAATTCCCAGCCACAGTTTGCAAATCAGTATCTACATCTGTAGGGCTTGGTTGATTTCCCTCAAAAGGTACCAAAATCATATCTTCAAGTGGAAGGTCATTGCTACACAACAACCGAAACAACTACCAACATTTTTTTATTTTTGTAAAATTTATTTTTAAATAAACTTGCACGACCAAATTAGAGATAGACGATTTCAGTGGTTGAGTTGGTCCCTTGGCAATCAAATGACCAAATCACCAGCGAGTAAGTAGTTTTTATTAGCGATCAACACCTATATCGATTGCCAAAGGTTTAGTGGCTTGGGTTTTTGGGACCAAATACGTTTGGTCGCTAAAACCAATATAGTGACCGATTTTTTCAGTTGCTAGATGCCATTTTTCTAGTAGTGAATATATCAAGGATAAATTATGTCATATTGCATAAGCCATCATCTACCTAAATAAATATTAAATAAGTCATTTCCATAATAGAATCCATAATTCAATAACACATTCTTATTTACAATCATATTTTCAGTAGTTCATATGGAACATAAGAATTTAGAAAGATAACTCCTAATAATCAACTTGGTCAAATTCTACATGTACATTAGGTCTAAACAATTGAGTTTCATAGATGTCATATGCCAAAAATGAGGATGCTTGTTGTTGATGAACAGGGACACACCATCCATCATCCTTATTCTCATATGACAAAAATGATGTCATCTGTTATTGTAGCATCATCACCCATGTCAAATATGTCACTTGGTTTAAGATGAATAGGGATACACCATCCATCATCCTTATTGTCCTATACATAATACACCAATTGAGCTTCAGAAGCTTGAATGTATGGTTCATCATCTTCCGATGCACCCATATCGATTAAATGAGAAAAATTGATTTATGTAAATCCCAATGCATCATTTTTATTGCACCATCTTCCAATTTCCAGTTTAAGTAATTTGAGGCATGCAACTAGATTCTAAAGTTAGAAAAAATGTAAGTATAAAATAACACTAATATTCTCATTATATCAAACAAGGTCATATTTAGTTGGAACTTGGAAGGCATCTGCCATTAACTTTTTTTTCTGTATATACATCATACAATGGTCAAAACATCACACTATCCCTGAATAAGTTTCATGATGCAATCTAGCAATAATACTTCTAGTAAATTGGCTTTGTCAATAGAGAAAAGTTTCGCATGATACTTTTGACCAACCTTAAATGCCAAATGAGCTCTCTGTTATACCAATTATTATTAACCAAACAATCATAGATCTAGAGATAATATAGAAATTTGTTAACAAAACAGCTCTAGAATAAAACTATAAGTCCCTTCAAAAGGAAAGAAAAAGGTGAAATATGCATATGCATATAGTACACAAATTTCCTAGCCAAGCATTTCCTCAAACCATTAAAATAAATCGATTGCATATTCTTAAAAGCTTTGGTCTCCAATTACAATGTCCATTTTGCCATGACTACACTATTCTGACTAAGCATTGATTAACACTAATTGAGGACTTCACAATCTAATTCACTTTTCTTTTTAGGTTAATTTCTAACTAAACATTGGTCAGCTAACTATTATAGCAAGTCTCTGGGAAAAAAAACTTTATATAAGACATACAAATCATGCATAAAATGTTGTTACACCTTAGTTGAGTATTTGGCATAGAGATTCTGTATTCACAACAAAATGATAGCTCACATCTTGTTATGAAGTCAACTTAGATCAGCCACCTGCAAAATTATGCACATAAATGTTAAATTTTACTATAGCTAAAATTAAGAGGTTCAGTGTTAGTTTTAGTTGTCCTTTGATATGTGAAGTTTGAAGTTAAATTATGAGAGAAAAAGAGAAAAACTAGATACTTTTGTATTTCAATTTGCTCAAGCTCAATTAATACAAAAAAACAAAAACACAAAAGCTCAATAAGGAATACTTAAACTTGTTTATACATGGTTTCATTCCCTTTCATCTTGGTCAATGTTTTGAGATCAAGTTAGGGATAAGAACCAACAAAATATGAGGCAAATCATCAGCGTTTGACTTCAACATTCATGTTATCCCCTTTCATCTTGGTTAATGTTCAGTCCTTTTTTTAAGGTGGTACTCATTTTTTCTTATATTTAAGTAATTTTGAATTCTTATTTGTACACCTTAAAGAAAGGAGAATATTTAGCAAATTCACTTATTTTACTTGCCTATCTGGTGATACCTCTGGTTAAATAGTTAGGGGTTGTTTTTTGCCTCTAGATTGGATTATAACAAGTACAATTTAATGAATGGGTTCACATTTGAACAAATTAATAGCAATTAGCAACTTCAGTTCCTGATTGCAGATAATGCCAACTATAGTTTGAATATAATCGTTGAACTTGGAAGACAATAATGATAGGTTCACAATCACAAGATAATGCACCAATAGATCAACAAATATTTTCCTCTCCAATTCCAAACCAATGTAATTACAAGTTACAGGCCCACACTGCAATCACTTTATATAACTCATAAGGCAAAGAATAAAAGGAATAGAAAAATACTTGAAAGCATTAAATTGTTCTTGACAATAAATTACATGTCACATAATTATCATCCAATGTCTGCAAATAATTAATATAAGGCAGTGCACCGCACTTAGGATAAACTACCATGTTGTAGAATCGTCAAAAGAATTATGACTTCACTTGGTTGCTTATGTGTTATGGGTTATCTATTTATTGTCTTTTATATAATTATGTTGATAGCAAGACATAGATTTTTGTTTTGAGAATCGAGTTGTTCTAGATAACCAAAATCTATGCCAAATTGCCAATAACAATCATACTGTTTGGAGTCGACCGCTCACGTTACTGAGCTTTGAATTGAGCAATTTACTTAACTCCAACCAGCACAAAAGTAAGTGCTAAAATTTAACTTAAACATGATCAACAAAAAAAAATCAAAGCATAGTCCTATAATTGAAGTTCCCTCCAAGCCTTGGTAATTTTTTCATCAACAACCAAAGAAATTTACAGAACACATTTCATGGATGCTCTCCTCAAGCACCTTAATTCAACACACTATAAACCATATGATAAATTTGTGAATGGTTCTACTTTGCAAAACCAAAATTCCTATTTTGTAATATAAAGTCCTAACTTAGCAAATGCACCACTAGGAGCTGAAATTTTGACTCACAAAAGAATAATTCATAAATTGAACCAATACCTTTAAATCTGCAAGAATGAAAAACCAGTGATAGTCATGAGCCCCAAGTCAACAAAATCACCTCGTCGAACGAAAAGCTAGGGCTTCTGTGAAGCTCCAATGCGAGAGAGAATCTTTGGATTTCAAAGAAAACGAGTTCAGAAACTTAGGGTGATTAAAATCAAATTCAGAATGAGTTCAAATTTGTGAAAAACATGTTAGAACAAGTTTGAATCTTTCAGAATGAGAGAGATAGAGAGCAAGCAAGAATAGAGAGATTGGAGCGAATGAGAAGTGTGATAGCGAAGTGTGCAAGCTCTGTGAGAGAACGAGTTCGCGAAATGCAGTTGTAGGAAGAGGTGAAAGAGAGAGTGAAGTGGGTGTTTTGTGAGGGAAGACTGAAGAGACCACAAAATGAAAATTCACGAGAAGGAATTTGTGGAAATACCCCATTGGGTTGATGCAGTCGGTTAGAATTGATGGTAAATACAATTTTTAAATGAATTTAATGGCGATTTTAACAACAATCAATTCTTTCTTCTGAAATCAACTAAAAAGATGACATTAAGTGGCATTTTTGGCATAGTGTAAAATTTTTACATTACTTTAAAAAATTAACTTTGAATGATTTTAATATTTTTATATAATATTTTTTTATCAAAACTTTTTATTATCCTAAAGTCCATAATTGTGTAATAAAATAGTTTATTATATTATAAATATGATATTTATATATTATTTTGTTTCTTAAAAAGTGCTTCAAGAAAGAGTTAGTAGTATGAATGGAAAAAAATAAGTAGATGTTATAATAGTATTACTATTGATCATGATCTTTACGCCAAATGGGATGTTAATATAAATTGGGGGAACCCACCTTTCAAGTACGTATTTTATTTGATATTCACCAATCACTTAAACATTTATTGACTTCGATGCATGTTGAAGTGTTTTTTAAATGTTATTATCACTACTACTACACCTATATATTGTCTGTTGGATTTAGGGGGAGCTGCTTAAGGAGAAATTGGTTTTGAGCTTTCAACATGCAAGGGACAACTTGAAGACAAATTGAGTATTAAAATTGTGTAAGAGAAAAGCAATCATGGTGATCCAAGTGCATACCATTCATTTATTGCATAATCAACTAATTAAGTCAACTAAAATCAATAAGTATTATCAAATCAACCAAGAACTTTAAACAATTCAAAGTTTTTAAGTAAAAGTGATTTTCACTGTAATAATCGATTACAGTAAGCACATAATCGATTATTTTGTTCTTCATTGAAACTGGAAAACATTTTAGGAACACTTTAATCGATTACCATATCGTTTTAATCGATTATTTGACTTCTGTTTTAAATGAACTGCATAGTTGAACTGGTTTAATCGATTCTTTTAAAGCCGTAATTGATTACATGCTTATATATGTTTTAAACATTGCACTGCCTTAATCGATTACATGTGTTCGTAATCGATTATACTTCTGTTTTGAAAAACTATGCTGCACTGGCTTAATTGATTACCAGGGTTCGTAATCGATTATCTAAGCTTTTTGAAAACATGCTAGAACTGGTTTAATCGATTACCAGGAACTGTAATCAATTAAACAAGCTTTGAGAAAAATATGCTTAGACTGGAATAATCGATTACAGATCGAGATAATCGATTATATTGCTCATGATTCAAACCCAGAAAAGCTATAAACGTTTTAATCGATTATAATATAAATGTAATCGATTACACAACAATATTAATCGATTATCAGCGCGTTTTAATCGATTACTTACGGTTAAAAAGTCTGTTATAAATAGAACCCATGCTCAGCTGCTTATGTAACTTTTGTGGAATATACCCATTCGATATTTCTGAGCAAAAACAGTCTTCTGAGCTTTCACAACATCTTTTCTGAGAGTTTGATTCAGTCATGCTTCATGTTGCATTGATCATGTGTAAAAGAGTCATTCTTGAAGCATACAACCAATTCAAGATTAAGGAAAGCTATGTGTCTTGTGTTTTAAAGATTCAACCTGTTCTGGTAAACTCATTTGCATTTCATACCTTGGATCATCATGTTGTCTCTCTCCTTAATCTGGATGTAAATTTGGTTTTGTAAATTGT
>CM023959.1:25547298-25557835 GCA_013407115.1 Glycine latifolia | reverse complement strand
AACAGTCTTCTGAGCTTTCACAACATCTTTTCTGAGAGTTTGATTCAGTCATGCTTCATGTTGCATTGATCATGTGTAAAAGAGTCATTCTTGAAGCATACAACCAATTCAAGATTAAGGAAAGCTATGTGTCTTGTGTTTTAAAGATTCAACCTGTTCTGGTAAACTCATTTGCATTTCATACCTTGGATCATCAGGTTGTCTCTCTCCTTAATCTGGATGTAAATTTCGTTTTGTAAATTGTTTTGTAATTTGCTATTGTAATTGAGTTCTTGCTTACAACTAGAGAAGGAGGTTCTCTAGGTGGAAGAACTGAGTAGTGTTCTCAGGTTTTTGTCTCTTGTAATCTAATAGGGTTTTAGATTTCTGTGCTTTATCTAGGGTTGATAAAGGGAGACATTGTGATTGCTTGTAAGAACAGAAATTAAATAGTGAAACTTCACTCTAGTGTTAAGTGGAAGAAACTGGATGTAGCTTCATAGTGTTTGAAGTGAACCAGTATAAATTGCTTGTGTGTTGTTTCTGAATCTATTCTTCTCATATTGATTGTATCTTGATTCATTTGCTTGTATTGAAAAATCAGTTTTGATCCATTGAATCCTAAGGGGCTGAGTTGATTGATTGAATAAAGTTTCTTGGTTTTAAAATGTGATAAAGATCCTTTTAGAAACTCTGATTTGAATTAAAGAATTTTGATTTACCAAGATCTAACCAATTCACCCCCCTATTGGTTAAGTGTGAAGTATTCATATTATTTTCATGGTCAACTATCAATATTTTTTTGCTAACTTAGAAAAAATTCTGACGTGACGACATGCATTTATTCTCGAAGTATCCATCAATGACCCATTGAATATGTCTATTAATTACTCCGTTAAAAAAAAGTAAGTTTAAGAAGTTGATAAAATAAATTAAGAATTTTTTATTATATACTTCCTTCTGTCTTGAATTATTTATTTATTTATTTTAAGAACGTGATTTATCTTTTGGCAAATAATTGTTTGTGTTCTCTTATCGCACTTTGGGTTGAGCCCGATGACTATCAGTGGAATTTTAACTTGTGGAACCTTTGATATAGGTTTGAATCGTTGGGCCAAACACAACAATGAGTGACTTCACTATATGATAGCGCTTGAGGTAGGGGGTCGAGCTTAATGACCACAACTATGAGATTGATTTAATTTTGTCACATAAATGTTTATTTTTTTGAGCTTAGGCACTTCATTCCTAGGGATAATGTACCCTCCGCTCATCATTTAGCCGACTTACCTAGGGTTGTTGACCAACCCGCCCCATATAGGAATCTAGTATATTCAGATGATACTTAAAACTGATTTTGTGACCTTATCTAATAAGATTTTAGCATATCTTATAAAATATTGTTATAACTCACTGCATTTCATCATATCATATCTCCAAGAGTTAAGGAGATCATATATGATAAAAAATTAAACCTTTGAGACTGTTATGAAACCTAGGCTTGGCCTAATGGAAATGTCAATTACATACTTTGATGTAGGCAATCTCTAACCTTAGTTGAGGAAGCCCATCTCAAAACATTTGGTCCCACTGTGGGGCCTGGTGAAATCCTTCTCGATGCTCCTATATCTTGTTTGGTGATGAGCTTTCATAGGGATGAGATCTCAAAACAATATGGTGAGTCCGAGCAACTATTCTGCTGAAATTTGATTCAGAACATGTCATATTAGACCTCAGGGGTAGTTTGCAAAGGCTTTCTTTGAAACCTTTGTAGGCCCATTAAATACTGCGGAAACATATAAACCATTTGTGGTTTGGGATGCAACTGATCATCATAGTTTTATGTGTTTACCTCTTGTAGCTTTCAACTTGGTTGATTGGCTCATTATCTCTAGCAAATCTTCCAAACTATCTCTTGAGGGGGAATGAGTAGAGTGTGTGGTCACCTATCTGTTTTCTAGGTTTTTCCATTTATATGTTAATGACCTAAGTAGGATTATTTATATTAGTCTTTGGACTCTTCTAATAGTCTCAGCCCAATTGGGCTCAACAAAAGAGCATAGGCCTAACAATCTCTCACTTGCTCTTTTGAGTACAAACTTAGGTCTGACCATGTAACTCATAAGTTATCATTAACTGAAACACCTCATCCCTTGTCTCAAGCTAGCTTGGGGATCCACCAGCTGTTATTAGTCAAGGCTCCTGATAATCAACAAATGATTATCTAATTCGATGCTACTCCACTAAAAGCCCGAACTTGAACTCTAAGATTAATAACATATATAACATGTATATGCATCACTCCTTTGTAGAATGTTTATAATTGATTGACAAGTTTTTTGTTACCTAATCAATTATTTATTCCCTTGACTATGATAGTTTCTCTAATGGATTACATGCACTGGCCAGTGTCTTCAATATCCAAGTACCGAAACATATCAAGGGGACATTTCCTACAAATTTCATATTGTTTATCTCATAAACACCAATAATTAAATAATCTTACTCCCAAAATACCGAGTTATTAGTCGTCAATAGATCGCATCTCACCCATTGGTAAATCAAAGAATGAAAACTATTTGATTACCTATTTATAATAAACTCAAAATTAAGAGCAATCTTATAACTATAGTTATCTAGAGATTTGATACCTTATGACAGAAAAAAAAACCCTTAATCAAATCTCTCCTTGATCCTTTCAATGTGAATATTAATTTACACATTTTACAATGATTTAGACAAAACCATTTCATAAAATATTGCAGCCTAAATAAGGTGCCCAACTTTATTTAACACCTGTGAATCTGTTAATCAATTATGAGAACCTACGATCATGTCCTCCATGAATGTATCCATGTGATCATATACTTCACAATTGATTCGGACCTTGGTCTTTGTAAATAGTGTGCAAAATAAATGAATAATTCCTCATTTAAAACTTTCAGAAAAGATTACAATGTCATAATGTCTTGCACAAAAGGCACAAAAATAACAAAGTAAAAATCAAGTTCCTAAAGCTACAACAAATTCGAAATCCTCCTAAGACCCATAGATGTAACATGCCTCTCGAACACACGTTCATGCAAACTCTTTGTAAAAGGGTCAGCAAGGTTTTCTTCCGATGCTATCTTGGCTACCACTGTGTCTTCTCTTTCAATGATATCTTGGATTAAGTGGTACTTCCTCTCTATGTGTTTTTGCCTTTTTTGACATCGTGGTTCCTTGGATTGTGCTACTGCCCCACTATTATCACAATAAAGTGTGATGGGATGGTTAGCACTTGGTATCACCTAAAGATCCATAAGGAACTTCTTCAACCATGCGGCTTCCTTTGCAGCTTCTGTTGCTACAACATACTCAGTCTTTGTTGTAGAGTCAGTCACACATGACTGTTTGATACTTCTCCAATAGATGGCCCCGCCATTAAGAGTGAACACATAGCCTGAAGTTGATTTTCTTGAGTCAATGTCTCCTTGGAAATTTGAGTCTGTGTAACCAATGGTTTCAAGACTCCCACTTGAATAGACCAACATATAATCTCTCGTTCTCCGAAGATAATTAAGTATATGTTTAATTGCTATCAGTGTTCCTCTCCAGGATTAGATTGGTACCAGCTTACTACCCCCACTACATAGCAGATATCTGGTCTGGTGCACAGCATAACATACATAAGACTACCTACTGTTGAAGCGTAAGGTATCCTACTCATGTGTTCTCTCTGCTCAAGAGTTTTAGGAGAATGCTCTTTAGAGAGATGAATCCCATGCCTGAAGGGTAAAATTCCCCTATTGGAATTCTCCATGCTGAACTGGCAAGTATTTTGTCAATGTAATTAGCCTAGGATAATGCCAATACCCTATTCTTCCAGTCTCGTAAGAGTTTAATACCAAGAATATAATTGGCTTCTCCTAGGTGCTTCATCTCAAAATGCTTGTTCAACCAGGTCTTTATGCCTGATAATAACTTTGTGTCATTTCCAATAAGGAGAATATCATCTACATAAAGCACCAGAAAAGATACTGCTTCCCCTTGGATCATTTTGTACTCACACGGCTCATAAGGACTTTTCTCAAAACCATAGGACTTAATGGCTTGATCAAACCTGATGTTCCATGATCTGGATGCTTGCTTAAGTCCATAAATGGACCTTTGCAACTTGTGTACCATATTTTCTTGCCCTTTGGCTATGAACCCTTTTAGTTGCTGCATATAGATATCCTCTTCCAAATTTCAATTTAGAAAAATAGTTTTGACATCCATTTGCCAAATCTTATAATCAAGATTTACTGCAACAGCTTAGAGAATCTGGATGGACTTGAGCATGGCAATTGGTGATAAGGTTTCTTCATAATCCACACCTTCTATTTGGGTGTACCCTTTCGCCACCAATCTATCTTTGAAGGTTTCAACCTTCTCGTCTAATCCTTTGTTTCTCTTATAGATCCACTTACACCCAATGGGTCTTACCCATTTTGGTGCATCTACAAGAGACCAAATTGAGTTGGAATACAAAGAATCATTTCACGATTCATAGCCTTAAGCCATTCCTGAGCATCAACATCTCCTAGTGCCTTGTCATAACTCGTGAGATCATCATCTTCTTCAATGATGACATCCTGATACGATTCGTCCAATAAAAGAAATCTTGCGGTTTTATGAATCAATCTCCTGCTACGACTTTGCCACACTTGTTGTTGTGCAACTACAAGACGATCCAAGTTAGGTGGATTAACAATTTCTAGAGGAACCTCATTACGTGGGTTAACCAATTCTTGATTTTGTTGTTCCACAAGTGGTACTTGCATTTCTATAGGTTCCACTTGTTGAACATCATGCTGAACTTCTGGTTCTAAATCTGGTTCCTGTGTGTGTTCAACTACAGGTATATTTTCCCCTCTTTGAACAATCATAGAAAGAAAAGCTGGAACCGCCTGAGGTTGAGGTGAAACTTGATCTGAGACTAGCTCATCAAGAATAACCTTACTCATGGGCTTATAATTTTCCATATAGTCCTCCTCTAAGAAAGTCACGTGAGTGCTCATTATGACCTTCTTTCTTTCGTACTATAAAACAACCAACCTCTGGTTCCTTTAGAATGGCCTATAAACATGCATACTTTTGTATGCAAGTCCATTTTATTTGGCTTTTGTTGTAAGACATGTGCCGGAGGACCCCAAATCCGAATATGATTCATGGTGGGCTTAAACCCTTTCCATAATTCTATTGGTGTCTTTGAAACCGATTTGGATGGAGCTAAGTTCAAAAGGTACATAGCATTTTCTAAGGCATATCCCCACAATGAATCAGAAAGAGATGAATAACGGAGCATAGATCTTGCCATTTCTAAAAAGGGTTCTATTTTTCTTTTTAGCAACTCCATTCTGCTGGGGTGTCCCTGGAGAAGATAATATCCCCTCTTTGGTCAGGTAAGACCTGAACTCTCCAGACAGGTATTCACCCCCTCGGTCAGACTGAAGAGTCTTAATTTGAACACCAAGATGCTTTTCTGCCTCAGCCTTGAACTCTTGGAATTTTCCAAAAGCTTCAGACTTGTGACGCATCAGGTACACATGTCCAAATCTAGAGTAATCATCAGTAAATGTGATGAAATACGGATACCCGCCTCTGGCCTGGACATTTATTGGTCCACATACATCAATATGTACCAATTCTAGCTAAAGTGTGGCACAATTTCCCTTGGCCTTGAAAGATCTCTTAGTCATTTTACAGTCTAAACAAGATTCACAAACTAGTATCTATTCAAAGTTCAGGGATTTTAAAATCCCACTATTGACCAAACCTTGTATTCTGTTAGAGTTAATATGACCCAATCTGTAACATCCCAGGCGCTGATGAGGGCGGGGAGTGATCGCCGGTACAATGAGGCACGGACAAGGAGCGGTTCCTGGTAGGCTTCCAGCGGGAGGGGTACATGAATGAATTGAATACACACCCGAACGAGAGGGATCCAAAGGCTGTGCAGGTATGGGACTGTACAGTTGAGGATAACTTAAAGGAAATAATAGGTACTACCTATACCAACAAGGTGCATCTACTTTTCGGTAGCCTATAACTTAAGAACTCCACAGTTAAGTGTGCTTGACTTGGAGCAATTATGGGATGGGTGACCTCCTGGGAAGTTTCTCAGGAAGTGTGTGAGTGAGGACAAAGCACCCTGAAAAGTCTTGTGTTGGTATGTAGGGACAGTCATTAATCCTGCAAGTAGTTGGGCGTTACACAATCTCAAATGTCAAAGATAAGTTTCATTGGAAACTTTTCTTTTCTTTAATAAATTAACATGCTCGACATCTCCTAATTCAACATGATTAACTTCACAGGACTAAGGAAATAAAGACCATTAATCATTTCACCAGAACAAATAAAAGAAGATGAAATTTTTATTGAAAGTGAGGAATTAAAATGAACTGTCAAACCATGTTTAATCAAATAACTAAAAGAAATTAAATTCCTTTGAAAATTCAGAATAAATAAACAGTCTTGTAAAACCAAAGTTCTACAATTATCAAAAGATAAAATAACTTGTTCCACGCTAGTGCAGACACAAGCTCTCGATTTCCAAGCTTCAAAACTCTTTGTCCTTCATTTACAGGTAAGCTATGTTTGAACCACTGCAAAGAGTAACAAACATGGTTAGTCGCTCCTGAATCAATGATCCAATTATCATTGCAATTCTCCACTAAACAAGCTTCAATCACATGTAAATTACCTATGCCTGGTTGATTCATACGTGGGCAATTTTTCTTCCAATGCCCCTTTTTTCCGCACTTGAAGCACTTGCCTTTTGGCTGCTTCATTGCAACTAGTTTGGCAACTGGAATACCTGATTTCTTCTTTTTATTGTTCTTGTTCCATCCCTTGGGTTTCCCCTTAGGTTTCATAGAACTGTCACTAGCAAAAAAAGGCACTGCCTTACTTGACTAGAGACTGTTCAACACTCTTAAGCTCGTGCATCAGCTGAGTAAGGTCAAGATTCATCTTATTCATATTATAATTCATCTTGAACTGATTGAATTATTCAAGTAGTAGTTGTAAGAGAAGGTTAAATTTTACTTCTTGTTCAAATATGACCCCATGGTCTTTAGCCTTCTTGAAGTTTGCTATCATTGCCAGACAATGATCCCGCACACTTCCTCTAGACATAACTGTCTTGGTGACTGCATTTAGTGCATTCTGCCTAGCAGAGCTGCTAGACGTAGCAAACATGTCATCAAGATTCTGGAGCATCATTGCTCCATTCTCAATCATGCTCACTTACTCTTGAAGGTGAATGGCGAGCCTGGCTAAAATATAGCAGCGAACTGCCACATTTGTCTTCTCCCATCTTTCCTTCTCCTACTGAAAACGTGTCTTTGTTGCCTCAGGCACATCTTCAGCGGGCCGCGCTGGCATAGGGGTAGTCAAAACAAAGTTGAGCTTTTCATATTGAAGAACAATATCCAAATTAGTTTTCCATTGTTTGTAGTTTGTACCATCCATAGGTTTTTGGCTCAAGATAGTAGCTAAAGGATTGAATGAAGACATTTTTCTGAAAACAAGAAAAGAAAGAAAAGAAAAAGTACACTAATTACAAACAAGAATAACAACAAACGGATATAGTGCTAGTAGATTCTAATAACTACTACTCGTTTATAGTTCAACAATCCATTAATTATCTTTACAAGGCTTATGATGGGCAAGATACTTGTAAAATTAATATTGTTATTTTGGGTTTTGAAAATATTAAGGTTTAATCTAGCGAAATCCAATTATCCTTATCCGATGGGGCTTCAGCGGTAACCATTTCACTAATAAACCCACAATTGGAGCCCGTAGGTTTTTAATTAATTACTTAATTAAAAACCTTCACCCATTCAATATTTTAAAATTTAGAATTTTCCAATTTCTAAGAATTGTTTAAATTTGAGTATTCTTTGTTTGATTTCAAAAACTATGTAAGCTACCACAAGTCGATGAACGTGCAAGCTTAGCTTATCGGAATTTTGAAATCATTAAGGTCCTAAAATCCAGTCATGATAGGCAGCGTGTGCTTCATACAATCATGATACATGATTGTGGTATGCAGCGTGTGTTTACACATGACCATTTTAGAATACCCATAAATTACGTGCAGTGTAAACTGTTCTCTTAGGAAATAATCTAGATTATTTGTCTTAATTTTAATTATTCAAAAATTAATTAATTCAATTATTAATCGATTTTTTTAACAAAAATCATAATAATTTTAATTAATATTTGAAAATAATTTTGAATCAAAATAATCCTATAATAACTATCATACTAGTCGTGGAATGACAAAATAACTACTATGCTCATGTAATTATCAAGTTATGCAACAATATGACACCACCTATTCTATATGACATGTTATCACAATAAGCATGTTATCATATCATATAAATCATCCATTCATAAAATAAAGCAATTTAAATAAAACTTTAATCCATGGTTTCCTAAAAAAATTAACATAAAATAAATAAAGTTACAAATTGGAACTGAGTTTTCTTCAACCTATTTTCTTTTTTCTTTCAGTCCATAGGTTCTGTTTCAAGCCCCTTTATGGTAGCCAATGACCCAATGTCCCAAAAAAAAAAAACAAACTTTGGCAAGAAACCCTAAGTCAACTTTCAGGAACCCTAGTCGTCACGTCCACTACTCCGTCATTCGAACTCATCTCAGAACGAGACTCCAGGGGAAGGACCGCCTTGAAGAGACGAAGCCGCCGCCGCCGAAATCAGCTGCAACAGAGCTTCCATGCGCTAGATCTTTGTCGGTGCGTGAATACCAGCCACCTCCCCTTTAGGCGGTACGTGAGAGCGCGTTCGACCTCCTCTCCGGCTGTTCCAACAGCCGTTCTTCTCGTGCTTCTGTCCTCTTCCACACCATGTGGTTGGTTTCTCAAAATGACCACCAAAAAATCACGAACATGTCCAAACGGTGACAAACATCCTTCTTTTTGCATCTTGTTGATCTTCTTTTATTACAACTTTTGTATAACATCCAAAATATATATATATATATATATATATATATATATATACACAAGAAGTGAAATAAAAATCAAGGAGGAAACCTAATCATATGGGATTAGCCTCCTTGTTACAACCCAAGAAAATACATTCAAATCTCTACCATGGATTAAAGCCAAAAAATCCAATAAAGCAATCATTTTTAATGGAAGAAAAATACAAGGATATACATGTGAGCATCATACCAATAATCATAGAACCCTAGGTGTTATATTTCATGAAGCAAAACTAATTACATGAAATAATGTAAACGATAAACTAGATCCACATCCAAACGCACAAGTTGGCTCTGATACCAATTGTAGGCCCATTAAATAATGCAGAAGCATATAAATCGTTTGTGATTTTTGATGTAACTGATCATCATAGTTTTATATGTTTACCTCTTGTAGCTTTCAACTTGGTTGATTGGTTTCTTGTCTCTAGCAAATATTCCAAACTATCTCTTGAGGGGAAATGAGTAGGGTGTGTGGCCACCTCTCTGTTTTCTAGATTTTTCTATCTCTATGTTAATGACCTAAGTAGGAGTATTTATATTAGTCTTTGGACTCTTCTAATAGTCTCAGCCCAATTGGGCTCAACTAAGGAGCATAGGCCCAACAAACTTATCCTAAATGGTGTGGTGGAATTCCTCAGACATGGAATTCAACTAAGTTCAGATCTCCATCTTGTTTACCTTAATAAGATCATGTCAGACAACAAATTAAGCACTTAGAATAGAAAAAATAAAATGAAGAAGGGATTATCTAATAAAAGAAAATATTTAAGTAGTAAAAGAAAATTCAAATTTATCTAAATAGCATAAAATAACAAATTAATTAGTTAGATGAAAAAATAAAAAAATAAGAGGCTATATACTCTTTTAATTTCCCTTTTTATTTACATCATTCAATTTGTTCTTTCTATTTTAAAAATAGTCAATTTAATCCTCTAATTTCATGAATAATATTATTCATTTGTTATTCTTTTTGTCTGATTTCATTAACGTTATTAATGTCAATTTTAAGACAACATTGTAAATCTATATTAATGGTATTATGATTTCTCTCTCTCTATATATATACTAATTAGTTATAAAAGTCCTTGTTAATTATTATCATGGTCGATCTAACGAATATGTTGAATCTTTATACTAACATATTTAACCTTTATATGACATCCTTTTTACTTTATAAATACAAATAATAAATATTATTTTGCTGTTAAGCCTAAAGGGTATGTTTTAGTTGTTTTATCCTTGAGTCCACCTAATTATCCAACATCATATATATATATATATATATATATATATATATATATATATATATATATATATATATATATATATATATATATATATATATATATATATATATATATATATATATATATATATATATATAAGAGGCTATGGATACGTTATTCACTAATTCCTTGAATATACAAGTAATAAGTAGATGATAAATTAAGGCTTACACACCTAATATGGGCGGGCGAAGGATTGCAGGGATTATAAATTCTGTTTTTTTTTT
>CM023959.1:25478259-25547198 GCA_013407115.1 Glycine latifolia | reverse complement strand
TTTTTTTTTTCTTAATGAAGGAAATGCTAGTTTATACCGGAAACGAAGAAGAATTGTAAAAGTTTCAAAAACAAGAATCAGAAGATATGTCATGCTTAAATACATGAATGACATGTAGTTATTTATATAAAAAAATCCATAATTCATTTTGACTATTCGTGAATCCTTATACATGCATTTGATTAAAAATATTAAAATAAAGGTTGTATAGTTGGGATAGTTATTGAGTTCGACCTTTAACAAAAATAATTATTAATCAAATTTTATTTATCTTTCAATTGAATTTTAAATTACTAGAGTCTTTTTTCTTTGATAAAACAAAACAAAAAACCTTATATATGGATTTAGTCTTTTGTGAGCTAGTATACTTTCACACAAGACCTGTCGGATAATTCCCCTAAATAGTTAGGTAGTGGTAAAATTAACTAATTAGATTCATTATTGAGCGATCAATTGATATGAGATTGGTACATATTTTACCATTAATTTTCATGATGTACTAACTCGATCATTAGTTCATTTTGTCTACAGTGGATAGTTTGAAAACTTTATTCCTCTTTTGTGCCATCAGATTGTTGTTAGGCCAAGAACTGAATTGATTATTTTCAAGATGAAACTGCCATCATCCAGCAGGATGCCTCATCACTTTCCACTACAAGGGTAGAGTATTAATAAATTGTGATTGCTCTTTTGCATGAAAAGAAACCATACTTATAATTTTGTAACTGAAGATCAATTTAATTCAATGAACATAGACTTTGTTTTTGTCTGTACGAACCTTAACAATTGTCAGGCTTCCCCTCTTTTGCTCCTTGAGAAAGGAATAGATGGGAAAAAAGATAGACAACCCAAGTCAAAGAAAGTTAGATATGTTTCCAACCGAGTGCTAATTCAAAGCTTCTGTCTCACTTTTGTTTGTTAATTCCCCACCGCCATCTCCTTGCCTATTTCTTTGATCTTTTTAGGATCAAAAGTAAACATTCCATGTGGTCTTCATTATTTGTTGTTCCAGTGATGTACTTTTTTTTTTTTTTATCTTTATATGAAACTGCAGAAATTAGGGAAACAATAAATTTTATGGAGTTAAAACAGCGATAGTAGCAGTTACCCGCGTGTTTTAAATCAAGTTCTGAATAATTTCTTTCAACCTTATTAAAGTATGGGTGATTTGTTATTGTTTGCACACGGATGTTAGAAACTTTTTCATTATGCGACGAGAAAAAATTATTATATGCAGCTTCATCCGTGCTAAACAGACTTTTTTCATATATGAATTCATATTCAACTTGTCACCAAGGATTCAACTTTATTTTTATGCTAGAGTTCATCCTCCGATGTTGTCTTTTTTTATTTATTATTTATTGATAGGAATTAAAGATGAGTATTTGAAAGTTTATAACAACTCATGTGATATGTTCAATAAACTGATTTAAACTTCCTTAGTTCTCTTGATTATTTTAATTACAAAACATATTCAGATGCATCCGGAAGAACAGATTGAGGGATATATGGAAGATAGCCAAGATACATTAATTACATGTGTTTTTGGAATTCGATCTGAAACGTAAGTGTAATGCGTCACATCCTGCTAAAGGATAAGTTACTCTTTGTAGCTTCTCTGGAAATCATGTATAAACGCAAGTCTCCCTTAGTAAACGCGAAACCAAATATATATGCTTAATTTACACAACTTGACGATAATAGAGTTTGAAAAAAACATGTTTGTGCTAAAAACAAAGATACGAAGGTACAGTATATATATTTGCTAAGGTACATATATAGATATTGACTTCTGTAATCACACAATAGATATTATGTCTATTGTTTGAGACGCATGAAATTACGAAGTAATAGCTAAAATGACATGCTGAGCAGACAAAGGCAATCAGAGAAACACGGAACGGAAGCTTCCATTGCTGCTAGGTTGATGTGTTCATACTTATGTTGGCTTTGATACCTGTACGTAGTAAAACAAAATTTATAGATCATAATTCGCAAGAAATGAAAATAAGAGAAAAAAAGTTATCCTGAGAAAGATAAGAAAATCCTAAAATTAATTGATATCCAAAGTCAAAGGAAAAAAGAAGAAATTAAAAGTGACAACACATTGTTTGGAATATATAGAAGCAATTGATTATGCTATAAATGCCAACCAGAAAGTAGCTTTCGCCATGCCGAAGGTTCTGCATCAAGAACCCAAATTCATTGGTGGGAATTGGCACTCCAGAGGAATGAACTAACATTACGTCTTCTCCAAACACGGTTTTGAGGTCTATTGGCCCTTTTGGAAGTTCTGTTGCAATCCCATTGAGAAACACTGTGATGAATCCTGAAATATTAGGGCCCCCATATCCTACCCACCAAAATAAAACAAAAATTAGAACCTCAATCGTAACTAATTGGTCATGTAAAATAAGGATATAGTATATGGTTCAATTTAATATTTTAATTTCCACATTGTAAAGCATAATTAAGCAAGGTGATCCTATATATCATGTTTCACCAAACGCTTTGAACCTCAATATATTCCTTAAAATTTTAGGACAATTACTGAAAATTAAAGTGCAAAATGGCCATAACAACAAAATCTAATGAACTATATATACAAACGGTTACCGTGGCAAATTTCTTTGATGACCACGTCATTAGTATCCAATAATTTATGAAATATTAGAGAAAAATTATAGTTGTATAAATATGAGATGAAATAAATAATGTAACGGAAATATGAGATGAAATTTCTTTTCCGAACCGTTTTGATAATTAATAGACACAGAAAAAGAGAAATAAATATGAGATGAAATAAATAATGTAACGGAAAAGATAGAGAAAAATGAATTGGTAATAAACATTATAAAAAATAATATTATTTCTGATGAATGTGATCGATGATGAACATTGTAGATTCCTTTCAACTAGTAGCATGGCGTGAGAGATGCATATACAGGGAAGAAGTAACCAAATTACCAAAAGGGGGAAAATAAACAAATAACATGAAAACGAGGGGAAAAAACAACAATCTACGGTTTGGAAATCTTTGTACAGAAGAAGTTTTGAAGAAACCCGAAAAAGAAGTGAAAGAATAAAAAGGAAGGAACAGAAACTGCAACCGGAAAGTAGCCTCATGTTTTTCCGGAAAGTACAACTTTCATGCAATTCAAACACAGAACTGTCAAATCAGGGAAAAGGTTGCTACTTTATTCCGAAGTCCACCCAAAACCCAGTCAGCCGAAAAATAAGAACTTTTTACACACAAAAACACATTAAATTAGTATTTAGTAATAACCCTTCATTTAATTTCTGGAAGCAAACCTCTGATGGTCAATTTAAAAGATAAGTGTACTTTGATTTTGATGAACTCCAAAAACTTAATTAATTATAAAATAAAACTACCTATCGTGAAAAATATATATAAGAAAATTCTATAAGTAATAACATAGACAAGCATGCAATTTAATTACCAGCCTGGTAGGTCAAATTTGGATCAAGAGGAGGGTACAAAGCTGATGATGCAGGTGAAGTAGTGTGGTGATCAGGGAAACCCATTTGAGAAGAAACTGAGAAGAAACCCTCCATGCCTTGTTGATGGCCACCAATTACACCACCACCACCACAAGATGAAGAAGAGGAACCAAGGAAACCATAAGATGGAGAAGAAGAACAACCAAAGCCCATGGTTGAAGTAGCACAACTTTCACTTGCAACAAAAAGGTTTCCTTGAGTGGTGTGATCAAGTGGAATTGCACCACCAACAAGAGTCTGAACCTGAGCCTGCGCCTGAGCCTGAGGGTGGTCAATGGTGGTGGCGGTGGCGGTGGCAGCAGCCAGCTGCATCATCTGGCGCTGGCGGCGGCGGGATCTCGAGCGGCGGTTCTGGAACCAGTAGAAGACGTTGGCGTCGCCGACGGCGCCGAATTTCTCGAGAAGCCTCCTTATTCTGACGGTTTCGTCCTTGGGAGGGTTAACCATGCCACTGTTGAAGATGGACTCGAGTATGAGGATTTGTTCTGGCTTTGGAGTCCACCTTGACCGAACCGCTTCACTCCTCTCGGTGCCTTGCCTTGGACTCTTTGCCTCCTGTTGTTGCTGCTGCTGACCCTGATCTTCCATTCCAATGCACTACAAAGGAATAAGAAAATGGTTGATGCACCTGAAACCTAGGTAAAATTATTAATATTAGACATACAGTATCTCTGTGACTGTGTTGTGTATATATAAATAAAAGGACACGGAATACAGTAAACTCCTTTAATGTCATTTTTTAGTAATGATATTTGAATACCTATTTTCTTTTAAGTACTTGTAAATATTTCTTATTTTTATCTTTCTATTTCATACTAAATCCTACAATATTTATATTTATATCTTTTTTTTTTTACATATAGATATCTTTCTTATGAGATAATCTTATGTGATGATGGATGAAAACACAGTAAATAAATAATATATTGATAATATAAAATATTTTATATTATCAATTAATCATAAACCTTAATATAAAAAAATCATAATGTGTAATAAATTTATTAGTGTTTATAATAATCAACTCAAAAACCATATTAATAATTTTTTTTATTTATTGGTATTCTAAGTAAAACTTTTTTTTACATTTTCTCCCTATTAAATTGATAAATATTAATGTCATCTAATTTAATATTTGAATGAATAATTTAGAATTGTTGAACTGGCGTTTAATTGGACTTTGGAGACGCGTTTGTAACGCAGAAAGTTATATTAAATTGGTCAAATAAATAAATAAAATTGTAGAAACTATATTTAATGAGTTTTACTTGGACACAGAAAATTACGTCGAACGTGCGTTTAAACACGTAACCAAACATGCTGGTAATGGGAATGTGTGTCCGTTAATTAATCTACTACTACGTTACAGAATTAGAATGTGTACACATTGTGTGAAATTGATTCTTCTTAGTACAAAACAAATAGGTTCTTAATTTAACTATAGGAGTGTTAGTTAATTAATAAATAAAGAGGTTGTGAATATTGATTAGTGAAATTACCTTAGGGTCCTTCACTTCATGCCCGTTCTTTCCTGTATATGGTTCTACATTCCTCTTAGTTAACCATAATCCAAGTATAGGACTCCTGAAATATGCACCCGTGTTGTTCTTAATCATATTAAACTCTGGCGTATGTAATTTGTAACCTACTCGTGCCATCTTCAGATTAATATACCCATTCTCAAATGTTATATCATTTATAAAATTAAGGTTAAAAAATAAAATGAGTTTAATTTGAAGCAATTCTAATTTCACGGTACAAAAATGTACTTTCTTAGAAATGTCAGCACTGTACGTGTATGCTATTATAATGACAAGTTAGCAAGACATTTTTTGATGGAGTAAATGGTCCATATCATATCTACACGTAGAGATCTCGCGTGTGGATACTATTTTCAGAATGGATATGAACCACAGTCAAAGAACCGTTGGTTAAACCAGGAACTCCTTCTAGCTAGGAAGGTGGTAGCACCAGTCCAATCCCTCATATCCTCATTTTCTCTTTTAGTTTTTAATCATTTGAAAACTTATATAAATTTGTTTTACTTTTTATATTTAGTATTTTTTTTTACTCTGTTGAAAGTTTCTCTGATCATTCTCAATTTCTCATTACATGCATTCCAGTTTTCTTCTCAGCTACCAATCTTTTCAACATAATTTTAAAAGAATATATATATATATATATATATATATATATATATATATTTCAATGGTACACATTAGAATGAAGCTATGTGTTTCCTTAATTTGAAAGTATTTATTTTATCAATTTGTTGAGAGTTGTCTTAACTTATCTACAAATTAACCAAAATATATTAACTGTAATTTTACGTGTCACTCATATATTGTATTGTACTTCTAAACAAAATTTGCAAATGTAAGAAAATAATAGTTTCTGACTTTTTTATTTTATGATATTTTAACTATGGCACAAGATTAAAAGGGATTTAATTGAAATGCATTAATGATTAAATATTTTTCATGTTGCCCACCAAGCTTATATTGTTATATTGTTAAAAAAATGTTAATTCTTGTGAAAAATACTTTTAAAGTTATATTTAAGATGTTATTTAAATAATTAATAAGATAAAATTATTTATACTGATCATATAGCAAAATAAAATTCAATACAAAAATTTGGCTGCACAATCTTCATTTATAATTATTTGCACAAATATACACTATATAAATTAAGTTTTTTATAACCCTAATTAAAAGTAGTTATTTAAATTTGAAGTAGCTTTTAAGTGTAAAAAAACATGCTTCATTATTGTTGTTAATTTTAAGCTCCCACGCTTGTCATTTTCTACTCTTTCTTTCCAGTTTTTTAGAAATAATAAGCATATTCTCTACAGTAAGGCCATCCCCGAAAGGATATTCTTCTCATTGTCTTGAAGTTCTTCAATATATTTTTAACAGTACTCGTTTAGGTTATAAATATAAATGATAATTTTACAAATGGTAACGCATAATTCCAGAAAACTCGTATTCAAAGCGAATTTCCGTAACATCATTAAGACAGTCTTCTTAACAGGTCATAGGCTCATGCTTTTGAGAAGGTCTAAACTTTCCCCTTTTCACATTGAAGGGAATGGTCGAGTAGTTTTTATAGTATATATTTGCCTTTTCTTTTGCAGTACCTGTATACCAATGGAATGCAAATGTATAGGATACTTTTCATATAGGTTTTGTTAACATATGTCTTTAAGTAGATGTTAAGGAATACAAATAATATTTATTATTATATATATTCTTTTATAAATCACATATATCTTTTATGAGACAAGTTCGTGAGGCTCAAATTATATAGATAGAATTAAAAAGACAAGTCATCCTAAGAGTATTTAGAATGACTACATATTCATATATGAACTCGAAACTATTGATTGATTTTGATCAAATAATTATGCCCTAGTTGATTATTGTGTTTGTTAATTTATATTAATTGCTTAATTTATTTTTTACATATTAGCTATTAGTTATATGTATTTTTTTTTACAACATATGTATTTTTATATATTTAATAACTATATTTTTAAATTATCAATATAAACTTTAGGACACACACGTTAATAATATCCCTTTTTACATTCGTTGTAGTTGTTCATTAAGACTACACAATTCTCTGACTTTAATTAATGGTACATCTTCCTTCGAGCAGCATATATTATTGTATAGCATAAAAATAATTTATTCCTTTCCATAAATATTCCTTATTATTTTTTTTATCATACACATTTTCTAACATCAAAATATTTCAATTCCAATATATTATGATTGTATAGCATTTAGAACGAATAAAAGAAATTCATACGAAAACTTTCATAAAATGATTTATGTGGAAAAATGTAACTGCTAGTGAGTATTTCGTTCTATTTTCCCAACGTAAAAACAACTATAATACGCAAAAAGAAAAACAGTTGAAAATCTGGTGTTGGATAAATATTAAAACATAATTACTTTTCCTTTGTGCGGTCTATCCTTATCTGAAGTTATATTTGACACGTGCAAACATAAATAGAAAATATATACATTATTTGATTTTCATATTTAATATAAGGATTGATGTCTTAAGCTGTTAATAATTTCAGGATCATATTTATTGTGTATAAACAAATTTGAAATGTCTTTGTTTTTGGTGATGATTATATTTGAAAATGATTAGTCTTCAACCGTCGATTGAAAAGTATTCATATTACACTAAAAAAATCAACGTCTCGAATAAAATATGTTGATTACCTAGTGTTTCTCAATAAAATTATAAGAAATCTAAATATATTAGACCATCTCTCTAATAGGTGTAATTTAAATAACATATTTTAAGTTCTTTATTTTATATTAATTAGTTCCTACAATATTATGTCATTAAACATTTCACATATGTTTTGCTCTAATGATATAATTTTAAATAAATTTTGAATTATTCTCTTAAATTATACTTAAATGACAAAAAGATATTTTTTTAATCATAAACAACTACTATTTATATAATTTATGAAAGTTTAATTTTAAATAATTCAATATACATAGATCGTCTTCAATATAAAAATATTAAGTAAAGATGTCTCAAAATAAGCAATGAACGTTAAAAATACTTTTATAAAGAAATTATTCTTTTTGTACAGTTTTTTATTCGAAAAGTTGTACACAGAAAAGGAGAGATAAAGAATTGTATAAAATGTTTAGTTAATGCTATAGAAAGATATAAAAATAATATTAAAATACTATAAGATAGTAATATAATATTCTGATATAGTCATAAGATGTAACGTAAGTCAATAGAAACTTAAATCTTTTAAAAACATATGTCAAAAGTTCGATTATCCTTTTAAATTTTTATTTCCTAATTTTCATGCTTAATTCACATAAACGCGCGCGCGCATATATATATATATATATATATATATATATATATATATATATTATTTTTCTTTCACCATCATATGTCCCATTACTATGGTTTTTAATATAATTCATTTAGTGTAACTTCAAAATATTATGAATCACTCATCTCATATTCAATATACAATCAAAATATTTTACTGATTAAAAACATCATATCATGTGATCATATATGCTAACAAATCAGCGAATGAAAATATTTAATATTTGGGTGTCATTATTATGAAAAATATATAATGCCTAACATATGGTGTAGATCATTACAAAATTTTATATGTGGACTAGTAATGAGATCACAAAAGGTAAAAAAAGTAAAGATATTTTTATGAGAAAAATTTACTAATAAACTGAGTAGAAATATTAATAACACTCTTTTGAAATTCTTTTTGATATTATCTCTGTGATTTATTGACATTTATTAAAAATCATCAATTTTTTCATGAATTTTACATCTTAATTTCATTTAATGATTTTCTCTCATAATTTAGATATGAAATGATGCACCAAAGTCAATGATTTTCAATCATTTCTAACCAATCACATAAAAAAAGTATTAAAAAAAGAGTATAAAGAATACTTTTTTATATTAAAGAGTATAAGGAATACTCTAATACAAAAGTCTTCCTAGTTGTATCAAATGGATGAAATAGATATCTAATCAATCAACTAATTAGAAAACAAAAAACAATGACTTTGGTCATAAAGTAAATCTTAATCATTCAACTATATTTGTATGGTTAAAATTATTTTAATTAATTTCAATTTTAATCATCTATTTAAATTATACTGTTGATATTTTCTCTTGTTATGCTTTCGTTTCTCACTAGACTAAACTCATTCAATTGGAATCTTTGAATGTTGTTTAAATTGCAAGACAACTTAATCGATAAGATATAAAATTAAGTTGGATCTTATACATTATGTACGACCATGAATGTTTTAATTTGTCCAATATTCTCCTGAGACAGTAGATTTTTCGTAACATGGCATTGACATTATTCAATCATGAACATGCTTTATGTGGGATACGTGGTGACTTGTTAATTAATTCAAAAATCAAAAGTCCTTCTAGGCAGAGCGCTTGTTTTCAGGAACACTATAATTAAGGGAAGCTCATGACCAAGCTGAAAAAAGTGCATTTGACCATGTAACTCATATTCTAACCATATATGTAACTCATATATCCTAGCTGTTGTTGATCGAGGTATACTTGCCGTGTGCAAGTGTGGATCCGAGAAACATATATGTTCTGACCACGTTGCTCGTATTCTGCCATGTTTGATTCACACCCAAATTATATAAGCACTTGCATTGTTATCTGGCACACGCCCTGGGCTATACATTATATTTACTGCTCTCATTCATGGTCATGTTTGGTGGGTGGAAGCATTAGTAAGCTTGCTAGGTTGAGTAATGTAATGGTCAATATGGTTAAAGAGGGACTTGTATTTCAGTGATTGCCAATTTGAGTTGTGGATCAATATAAAGTTAAGTTAAATAGAGAAAAGAAGAGTTTTAATTAATATTGCTCATCGTGATCATAGTTGATTAATCAATAGTTTCCAATTCAAATTTTAACTTTCTAGGTATGTAATTATAATAAATATTTCAGGAAAAAGTTTTACTAATAGTTAAATCTTATTGAAGCAAGATTACATTAAAAAAAATATACATAAAATGTTAAATATTAAAAAAGATAGTTTTATTATTCACAATAATCATAACTGAAACCAATGAGTGAAGCTCAATTGATAATACACCCTGAGTTTATAAAGATGATCTAAGTTCAATCCATGTATAATACACTCTTAATGAAAGATGATAAATTTTAAATTTAATTAAGCGTCAAATCGAAGATTAGTTTCATAGTCGATCCTTTAGACCGAAACTTTGAAATCCTACCAAATAATCAAAAATCGAGTGGTTACGAAAAGAAAAAATAACTTACTCAAGCATAATTATCTTTTATTAAAAAAAAATACATAGGTGATCTCATAAAAAAAATATAAAGGAAATAAGAAATAAATCACCATAAAAAGAGGGTAAAGGAATCAATATTGATGAGGAGTGAATGCAAGTTAAAGAAGCCAGAAACAAAATAAAAATATGGGGGAGGAGGTGGTAGCTAGCTAGGGTTTGGGCAAGTGCATGTGATGATATGCATGGAAAGCTGGGTCGCAGTAAAGGATGAAGCGAAAATGATGATAGAAAGCAATATAAAAAGGGGGAACAATCCAAAAGGTCGAGAAACCGTGCAATAATTTATTAGTGGTGACGCTAAGCAAACACAGGTTACAGTGGGTATGCCTCTGCAACCCTTTCCCCTTTCTCTGCAACCTTTTTTATTTTATAATAAACGAAAGGAGGGTAAGGCCTCTCTGAGAGGTTGCCCTTGAACCTCGAACACGTTGCTGCCACCTCTTCCTGGAGTTGTCCTGCATTCAGCAGTGTTATTTTTTTTCATCGTGTTCTGTGAGAACCCAACGATTTTGATCTTCTGCTTTTGGGCACAGCGAGTTGATCGAAAGGGAGAAATTACTCTCTCTATTACCAAATAACTCATGTTTTAGCATTTTTAAAAAGATTTCATATTGCACTGATTAAGACTACTCTATAATTTTTCAATCATTATCATTAATCATCAAATAATTACTAGTAACGCATTTATGGAGATGTATGAGTAAGAATACTTTATTAAAATTCGGGTAAACAAATTTTAAACATTGATTATTTTAAAAACTTTAATGGTAAGTATTAAACGTTAATGTTAATCATCACGTGTATATGGTATTAACTATATAGTGTCTAATTAAACATTCTTTTAAAAAATATATAATGTCTAAATACTTAAGTTTTTTATCAAACGAGAAGAAATTAATAATATTTAAATATATGTGTATTCATCCGAATGTTAGTTTGTATCATAATAGTCTCACTCTACCTAATAATTTATTATTGAGAGGCATTGCTATGGAGAATAAACAAAATTTATGAAAAATAAGGAAATAATGACCAGTTTTAGAAAATCGGTCCTGAAAATAAGTTTAATCAAAGAATTAATCTCATTTTGTATAGAACATTGCATCCCTGTATTTTAATACATTCATTAAAAAATATTGGGTTACATATGTTATTAGTCCTTTAGAAATACACTATATTTGAATTTAGTCATTTGAAAAAAATATATTTGTATTTGGTTCTCAAAATTTTAAAAAATACTAGATTTTAGTCATTTTCTTAACTCAATCTATTTGCTTCTATAGTTAAATGTGACCACGTGGTCTCCCGAGTTAGTGATTTTGAAGTTATTTGGCATGAAATAACTAAATAAATAAATAAAAGGAAAATTAAATTAACTAATTAAAAAAATTAATAAAACAAGTAAAAAGTAATAAAAACAGAAGGGTGGAGAAAATAGTGTTACGTACTGTAATTGATCTGATTCGTTTGGGGCTAATGCAATTGGTTCAACTCATGATTCCCATCGAATTTGCCCACAGTATTATCTCCTACCTCTTAACAAAGTTAATAAAAGGACTAAAATCTAGTATTTACAAATTTCTAGGGAACAAATGGAAAGAAAAATATTTAAAGGATTAAAATAAAATCTGGTATATATTAATTGAAAGTCAAAAGTATGTTTAACCCAAAAAATTTAAGTACTTGATTATATTTAGTTGTGTAATTTTTAATAAATTTAAAATATTTTTTTAACCCTTATAATAAAATAAAAATTAGATAAAATAAACTACATAGGTGAAATTATTTTGAAGTATTTTTTTTTACCAAGTTATCTCCGCTAAAATGACTTTTTTGAGTAGGAGAAAATTATCAACTTGTTACATTTAAATTAACTCTTTAATTTAGATTGAAATAAATATAATTATTATTATTTTTATGAAAAAGCTCCGGCTAGTTGTATAATTACTTATTATTATTATTATTATTATTATTATTATTATTATTATTATTATTGTTGTTGTTGTTGTTGTTATTATTATTATTATTATATATTAAAATAATGACTCTTGCTAAACACATATCACCATGTTAGTGTTTTTTCTCAATAATATTTTATTTATTTATCATAGATATTATCTTGAAAAAATAATCTTGTTCGAGACACTATTGGATATTAAATGTAAACATTTTTCTTAACGAGAATCTTGTTTTCCTTTGTAGTGTCTCAGTTACACCATCCACTACTTCACCTGCAAGTAAGTACCCCTCAATGAGTTTCTATTAAATGTCATTCTTACTTTCATTAAATAGGGGTGATGGCTTTGAAAGTATCGATCAAGACCGATATAGTCACTCAAAGCACTGACCAAAACAAGTGTGATCGCTTGTAGCACCAACCTAAATAGGTGTGCATCTATCCTATTGTGGATTGCTCCTTCTCTCTTTAAATTTCTTTAAGAAAGTGTAGGCTTCGGACTATTTTGTCGAGAAAAAACTACTTGAATAAGGGACGGAGTGAATACAAATAGATAATAAATTAAATATTTTTATTTTTAATTTGAATTATTATATGAAATTAGATTAGTAATTGGTATGAGTTGGCGATGAAGTTTGAGAGTGGGTATATATTATGGAAACCTTTTGGTGGAAGTAAGCATGGACTCAAGCCTTGTATATTTGTATACTCTTAGGTGTTACTCAATGGGAATCTCTCATTTTGGTTAAATTAATAGTAATTTTTATTGGATTTTATCATCATTTAATTTAAGTGTGCCAATTTGGTAGAATGATAGCTTAATCTTATAATATGACTCATTCCCCATTTACAATATAATTTTTATTTGATTTATTTGTTGGTATCTTATTCTTGTAAAATAAGCATAACTAGCTTTTACTTTCTCCACATAAAATTTTGTGTGGTTCAAATTACATTTGTTACATTCAAATAGCAAAAAAAAAAAAAACAATGCTTGATCTTTATTTTATATGTACGAGTATCCATATCAATTTGTTAATATATACACTACTACAAGGGACCTATTCTACTACGGTTATAAGCGCATTACAACAACGGTCATACAACTGTCGTAGATATAGACGTCATTGAAAAGATGCATATTTTAACTACGGTCAAGGGACCGTCTTTGAAAACAGCATTTCAACTACGGTTATGATACCAACCGTGTTTGAATACTGTCACATCAATTACGGTTCAGTTGATGAAACCGTCTTTGATTAACCGATTTTCATAAAAAAAAAAATATTCCATCTATTCTACTACGGTTGTTGTTGCTAACCGTAGTGGATAAAAATTATTCAAACATGGTTACTAGGGGAACCGGCTTTGATTAGTAGTTATTCAAACACGGTTACAAGCAGAACCGACTTTGATTAAGAGCTATTCAAACACGGTTTGCTTAAAGGAACCATAGTAGAAATATATTTTTTTTCATATTTTAGTATATATTTGAAACTTTTTATATATTATGTATATTATATATATATATATATATATATATATATATATTAAATATTATTATTAAATTAAATTTAGAGACAATAAAATGATTAAATTCAACAAATTATTGGGTTAAAAAAAATATATCAAGACATTAAAATGTTGCTTTCCATATCTCTTCACAAATTTAGAGACAATAATATATATAACTGTAAACCATATGAGGCTGTAACGCTAATAATGACAAACCAAATTTCCACATTAAAATATCAACATTTTAATGTTGCTTTCCATATGTCTTTACAAATCCAAATTTCCAAAACCAAACCAAACCATATGAGGTTGTAACTGGTAAAGGCTAATAATGACAAGACCACACTACAAGCAAAGCAATTAAATCCTGCATGCACTCAACAAGCTTATCAACACCAACATGGCAAGGACAAATACAAATACCACCTGAAGAAATGGGCTCCAACAATTCGATCTTCAGACTTGGTCTTCTCTCCAATCAGGTTCAAGTCAATTGTGGAAGTGTTACTCCAAGTACACAATGAGGTGGACAATACTTTTCAAGATCAGAAAATATCTGTTGCTTTAAGAATCTATTCTCAATAACAGCTGTCCAGACATCAAACACCAAAAGTTTATAATCACCCAAACATTGGATAACATTGCAACTCATAAGAATCTATTTTCACCCAAACATTGTTTTTGTATTTGGCTCCTTATTGAGAATGTTGTACTTGGCACATCATAAGGAATGGAGCAGTCTAATAACATCATTGGATTCCGTCCGTATAGGCTTATTTTATATAGGGAGTGAGACTTGTCATAAAATTGTAGATGAAACTGTAATACTAATTTGAGAATTGAGCAAATCCTAGAAATGTCATAAAATTGTAGATGAAACTGTTCATTGTGAATATAATCGAGTCAAAAACTTTGTCAAAATGGGCTTTGGTCATTTATTTGCACCTCATGCAACATTGAGATGGAAATTTTGATTATGAGTATGATGTGATTTATTTGGCAATTCACAGTTTCACATGATAGAACAATAGAATAATCAAGGATTCTAGATAAACTCCCCTCCCCCCCAAGAAACTCACATCTCAACAAACCATTACATTGAGTTTGTTTAAATAAATTACTCAAAAAGCACTTACACGAGGAGGAAAAAAATAATAATTAAACTTCCTTCATAAGTTAAAAATACCTTATGCACCTCAAAAATTTGCATCAAAGAGCTTCTATAGAAGTTTTAGTGTGCAAGTTAATTTTAACTTGTAAGAGAAGCTTATGAGGTGGAATTAAAAAAAATGAACCTTGAGATGAGCATTGTGACGCATGCCCTCCTTCTAGCGCCTGATGTTCCCATCATGCATTGTTCTGAATCTGGACTTGAAAGACCTGCTCCACCAACAGTAAAACTACTTACTCCACAGTACAGACACAAAAAATAAAAAAAAAAATACTATGTATTAACTATTAACTATTAAGGTCAGAAAATCACCTGATATTTCCCAAATGCAGTCATCAGGTGTTTCAGTATAATTTCCAAGCGTGGTGCCAACTCTTCAGTAGCCTCCTATCATAAGAGTTTAGTAAACCAAATTTCAGATTTATATAAATTTAAAATAAATAGAGTAATTGAATAAATTCATTAAGGGTAAATGAAAAAAAATTGTAGTCAGAACCTCTTCCAGTGTTGCAAAAGCTGAACAACCAGCCTCTTGAACCGGCTTATTATCATCCAAAATTCTTCGTAGAAGACCCATAAGAAAATATAGGTGTTATATATAATATATGCTCCAGATTGTCATTCTTCAATGATCTGGACGACATACAATATTCTAATAGATCAAGATCCTTTGACACTGATGCAAGATTTGGCAACTATCTATGAACTCCTCATATAAAGTGATTTTGATCAATCAACTATTTAATTATATTTAATAATCAAGTGGATCATCCATGCCAAATTTTATAAGCACAATATGCATAAGATGAGGGGACAAAATACATTCATACTTGAATAAGATGAGGGGACAAAATACCTTAAATGGTAGAAATTAAGCAAAACTGAAATTGAATCCATGATGAGGTAAATTAAATAAGGAATATATCAATTAATTTGATGAAATCACGTACCTTTGTATCATTTGCATGTCCATCACCTTTAGCACCATAGTCTAACACATTAAAAGAAGTAGCAGAGGCAGTAGCTTTCAGTTTCCAACAGTGACTGACACGTGCAGTTTTGCAGCTTGAAGACCACACAGAAAATGCAATGGGAATTATCAATGCAATGGTGTTTAGTTTCATATTCATATTTTTCATTTTCAAAGAGACACAGAGATACAAAATAATAAGAAGGTGAACAATAAAATTATTTGAAGAAAAAAGTTTTATATGCTGCTAACAGAGCGGGAAATTGAAGCTATATTTATAGAAGGAAAAAAATTGTGACACTTGCAATGCACCCGAGCCAAACAGTAGCAAAATCCTGACCAGTTCACAGGTAATGGACAATGCTATAATATTTGTTGTACCAGCAACTATGGATGCCATAGAAAGACAAATATGTATCACGAAATGTTTGAATCATAAAGCACCAGACCTATCAAGTCCTTTCATAAAGCACCAGACCTGATTCATTTTCTTTAATTAAGTGTAGACATTAAGTAGTGGTAAGTGTAGACAAAGGTCACTAAATTTTAAAAATAAAACCAAAATAAAACAATTGGGCCCGATACTCATGTTTTCTATGATTCAAACATTACATCAAGCATGTTATAGGTAGCTATAGAGCCAACCAATTTATCAATGGTACCTGTAAGGAAAGGAAAATAATGGCAGAAAACAGAGAGACAAAAGCCAAATAAGGGTTGAAGAAGAAGAAGGGTTTGAGTATAACCTCAGTGAGTAGATACAGTCAGTTCACTACCAAGTCATGAATGACGGAACGAGCAAGGGCTAAGGAGCGACGCCGTCGACGGACCAAGGAGTGACGCCATAGCAACAAGCAACGCAGACCAGCCTCACCAGCAACGCCGAGACGGAGGGAGGAAGAAGAACGAAGCACGAAAGTGAAGAAATGTGCAGCACTAACGATTTGTAGGGACGAGATCCCCCAATGAAGGCATCCACCGTGCTTGGTCAGAAGAGACCCAGGAGCCGAGCCGTAGCGGGTAAGGGGGGCGCCTGATTGGGTCATGGAGTGAGAAGAACACGAAGAGGGAGTTGCTGACTGCTGTGCTTTACTATTAGGTTTTCACAATAAAACGCAGCGTTTTTGGATTGTTAATCAACTACGGTTATGTTATTGAAACCGTATTTGAAATAGCTAAACGACTACGGTCCAATACCAACTGACTTTGAAATGGTTTTCGTGTATAATTAAATGACGACGGTCTGCGCATAACCGATTTCGAAATGATTAATCAAATACGGTTATGTGGCAAATCGTGTTTGAATTGTTACCGTTCCCATTTCAACTACGATTTTCAAATAACCAACTTTGAAAAGTAGCAATTTATTACAAAAATGCAACCGTGCACCTAACGACGACGGATTTCATGGAACCATCTTTAAATGGCCGTCGTAGAAGCCTACAATTGTAGTAGTGATAATAGTAATTAATTAATATATAAGAGTAATAAATTAAAAAGATGGAATTGTTATATACCAGCTTATAACTATATTTAAAAGTCGCTGTAAAAAAAACAATGCTTAAAAGTCATTTAAGTAAATTAACTATTCTAGTAGCTGGTTGCATTCTTTAAAATGTCATTCTAATGCTTTGTTCGGATTGCCTAGAAGTGAAACAGAGAGAAAATAAATAAATAAAAATAGGAAGGATAAAAAATAAATAAAAAAATGTTGTTTAAATGGACAGAAATAAAAAAAATTATTTCACTTATTTGGATAAGTAGAAAAGAGAGTGAAAAAGTTAAATACATAAAATATTTTATACTAGTTAAAAATATAATTTTTTACTCGGTTATTTTTTCTTAAGACAAAAATTATTTTTTCTTTTCTTATAGTGTAAAATATTTAATTATTTAAAATAAAAATTAATGATACACGATAATCATTACAAATGTGGAATGATTTTTAAAATAGTGAGACCCAGATAGGAAAAAGTTAGAATATAACTCTCATTTCACTCTTTCATTTCTCTCCCTACTAAATCTAGGGTTATTTAATTTATGTGAAGGGTTGTAACATTGTGTATTTCATAATGCATGATTAGATAATTTTAATTAAATTGTAAGAGTAATTAAATTTAAATTTAAGTATATGTAATTAATTAATTAAGTATGAGGTTATGATTTGTGATGTTTATATCTATGTTTATATTTATGTTTATACTTAAACCATATTTTATGTGTGATTAGTTGATTCTAGAGTGTTTGGGCCTTGAGTGATGAGAATGAGGTGAGTGAGTTTAGTGAATTGTGAGATGCAAAGAGAAGGAATAAAAAGAGTCTTAAATTCTTCCATAGACCTTTTCAAATTTGAACCAAAAACTCTAAACACTTTCATTTTACTTTCTTCTTTCTTTCCAAGCAAACTCTTCATTAGAGAGTTTGAGATCTTGTTTACCTTGCTCAAGGGAACCTTTTATGTTGTCCCCCTTCTATTGGTTGCAAGTTGTGGTGGTAAGGAACCCCTCTCATTCTCCTTTCATGTTAATTTTCATGATCCTTCATAGAGCACATTTGGCTGATAAAAGTGTTCATTGTTGAGGTTTTAGTGTTGATTCTATTTTTTTGGGGTTTGGGTGTTGTTGTTAAGGTGAAGGAAAGTCCTCACCTTGGACCCAAAGCTTTCTCCTTCTCAAAGTTATACCCTTGGTTTATAGAGGTAAGGGAAGTTAAACCTTGATTGATCTTGATGTGGAAATTCTTTATTTAGCTTTGTATTTGTTCAATTGATTGTTGATTTATGTTGTTTTGGATTTTCATTAAGTATTGGAATGAGTTTTGAATCATTTGTAAGTATTGGAGGGGTTTGGAATTCTAGAAACATGTTTAGGTCAAAACCCCTAAAATTGCGAGTTGCATACTTGCTGGGCGAGCTGTATATCAGTGTATCACAAAGAATTTTACTCATTGGGCGAGTTGTGTGACCCTGTAGGTGATCTAGATGAGTAAATTTGAAAAGTGATATTCATGAAAGTTGTAGTCCTGGATGTTAGCTAACTAATGGATTTGGTCTCACTTAAAAATATTGTGTATAACTCTAGAAATGACCAAATCAATGAACAAAGGTTAAGTTATTGGTAATAAGTAAACGTTTAGTATAGATTGTAATTTTAGGCATACTATGCTTCCAAACTACGTATTTGGATAAAAAAAATTAGATATAACTTCTTAACTTTCAAATGACACAAGAACCAACTTAATTAAGTATATCTTTATTTATCAAGTTTATAATCTATGAAGTTCATAGGTGCACAATAAAGAGTGAAGGATATAGTAACCCAAAACTCATGAGATGTTTTTATAACCTTAAACATGAAGTATAAAGTTGTTATAAATGGTAGAGTGATGAATATTTATTATGCATGGTTTAGTCTATGGTTTTATTGTTGCTAATATATCATGTTGTTGTTAAGGATATTATATTGATGATGAAATGGTTATGTTAATTGATGAATGTCTTGAGTTATGTTGGTTGATTTCTTGATGATGATATGAGATGTAGTTGATATGATGTTGTTTTATTATTAAAGTTGACTTTATGTTGAGATCATGAGATTCACATACATATGAGTTTTTGGTGAGATGTTTGCAAGAATTCAAGGTGTTAAAATGTCTTGCTATGCTCATTGAACTATAGGTGAGTTCATAAGCATGATGAACATATGAATAATGAATCTATGATATTATAACCTCTTATGGTGTTGAGATTGGTGAATGAATTTATGATGACATACAATATTAATTTGAATGATCATAACATGCATGTATTGAGGAATGACATTGCATGTGAGTAGGCATGTAAGTTGGGTTGCTAAGAAGGTCCTCAACCTAGTGCTAGAGGTTGTCGGTGGTGGCTAATGCTAAAAAGGCCTATAGAATGGGTGAGTGGGTGAATCCTAAAATAAGTTAAAGTCATTGCAAGGCTTACTGAAGGTAAGCCACTACCCATTCTCATTCATTTTTTATAAAATCATATTTTATCTGTAGGATTAATTCGAGTCTTCCTGAATGGTTAAGGTGTGACTATGTTAAGGAATGTACTTGGGTTAATCAATCAAGGTGAAATCTTTCAGGAGTAAAGAGTCAGCATGACATAATATGATAGTTAGATATGTACATTGATAATTGTGACTTGAAAATGATGTTCTACTTGATGAGTTATGGAAATATATCGATGTTTAGTGATTGATGGACTAATGATGACAATAGTGAATGATTATTAAACCTTCGTGTGATGGTTGATGAACTGATTATTTTATGAGATGCCCTGTTATAAGAAGTCTAAGCCATATGCTTTATGTATGATTTTTACATATTATGTTATATATGTATGATTATAAATAATACTTTAATTGCTAAGTTTTATCTTGTTTTTAATATGCTTTTTTTCCGATAAAATTACCCTTGCAATTGATGTACATGTGATTCATGTCTTTGATGATCCTGTATCTAATGTGTGTGGGGAACAAATGGTTAGGAAGTAGTCTCGTATCTTTGGAGACTTCATGAATATGCACACATGGATGTCAAGATGTGTTTTTTGTCTGTTGTTTTTTTTTTTTTTGGCTAGATAGCTGACTCATGTCAATTCATTTTTCCTTATCATTTTCAAATGTCATTTTGATATAACTTTAGAATAGTTATTTATATATGCATTTATATTTTTTTTTTCTTTCTTTTTAGTATAGTTATGCTATAAACACAAAAATTGAATGCAATTATGAAGACATTGCACATTTTTATTTGTTCTAAAGTAAAGAACCTCAAATATATGTAAGAAGTAAAAGTGAGGCACTAACCTTAGATAATTTTTTTCTCATTTTTCATAAAATATATACATAGTAAATTAAAATTTAAAATATGTTATATTAATGGGATGGGTTAGGTTATGTTCATAGGTCTAACACCAAAACCTAATACCCAATCCAAAAATCAATTAATTTAATTAGATTGAATCAGAATTTATTCTAACAATTTAAAAAATCAAACCAAAATATATGGACAGTCTGTGTTTGGATTTGTAAGTATCGTTTGTGGCTATGAACACTTCTACCTAAATCACCCAATCCAATCATAGGATAAATTAACTTTTAGCTTTTCAAATCCTGATAGAAAGCTTTTTTTCATATTTAATATAGATATTTTTTTATAATCTTATTTATTGTTACTTTTTTCTTTTTTCACATTTGAAGCCTCCAGAGTTAAACATATATAATCAGCCAAGAAAAATAATATTGAATTGGGTATGAAGGGTATCCTAACCTTTGTACATCAGTTGCAAAACAAAAAGGATTATCACACGCTCCCTGCATATATTGAAGTATCAGCTACCAATTACGATCCATGCATACAAATTGATGTTGATGAATCGGATCATGGAACTAAGACTCATAATAAACCTAAACAATTTAGAAATAGTTTTAGACTCGATTTGACAATTAATTTATTGAAATTAATTTATGAATCAAAATAAACTGAACTTAAATTAAAAGTTAAACTTCTTAAATAAATGAGGTAAATATTTTAGTTATGTATAATTCGATTGGATTGATTCATAAATCAACTCGATATATATATATATATATATATATATATATAATATTAAATTATTATATTTATTTTTAATTAATTCAATATTAATTTTTTGTACAAAATAAATAAAAAGCATGTAAAATAATTATAAATTTAATATATATAAACATATATATTAAATAATATATTTTATATCATTAAATTATATAATTATTTTTAATTAGTTTCATATTATTTTTATTGTACAAATAAATGAATAAATAAATAAAAGTATGTAAAACAATTATATTTTTAAATCGAATTGAGCTAACAAACTGAACTGACTTATCTGCAAGCTTGAACCAAGTCGAGTTCTAGTAAAAAAATAAATGTTTATATCAAACTCAAGACAAGTTGCAAGCAAAGTAATTTTTTTCCAAACCGAATCTAATTGAAGCGAGCTCAACTCAACTCGATTCATTTCGAGTCCCACGTGTACCCCACCCCTCTATATCATAGAGGCTGCATATGCTTAATTTTGCACCACCAAAAATACCATAATGGACATTGTTTTCCCTTTGTTGCTTGTATTATGTGTCTATCATTCCACCTTTACAAATACTCAATCCTTGATGTGTGGTTTAGTTAAAGAAGGAGAGATGATTTGAAGAGAAATTTTTACTATTTAGTGTGGGTTCTAGGTCTCTAACTCTCTACTTTAAGTATTTCCCCTTTATTTCATTGTTTTTCATTCTCTTCCAATGCTCAATCAAACCTAGGGTTGTGCAAAAAAATTCATATCCATAAAATAATCCATATTCAATCTAATCTAATCCACTTTAAATCCATTTAAATGGATTAGTTTCGTATCCAAATCCAGTTTATTGGATTTTAAATCCAATCCAATTAATTGGACATGGATTGGATATGAATTGGATATTTGTTTGGATTTTTAAATCAATATAATTTTTTGGACAATGACGACTAGGTTTTTTCGGCCAACTTTGTTAAGGACCATTTTTTTGGTAGATGTTGTCTAGAGTTATTTTGGTCGACGTCAACTAATGATAATTTTAAGTCGTAATCGGTTGAGCCTATTTTTCAGTTAATGTTGGTAAGGTTTTTTAGCCAACATTGATTGGGACTATTTTTTGGCTGATAACATCCAAAGTCTTTTTGACCGACATCAATCAAGACTATTTTTTGGTCGATGTATCTAGGTTTTTTTGTCGATGTCTATCGAGATTATTTTTTATCAACATCAAGTAGGTTTTTCGCTCGGCATCGGCTAGGATTTTTTTTGTCGACGTCAAACGAGACTATTTTTTTACCGACATTGACTGAAAAACATCATTGACCGACATCGGCTGAAAAATATCATCAATTGACATCGGCAAAAAAAAACCTAGTTAACATCGGCCAAACTATTCCCCCAATTGACGCCGATCAAAAAAACCTAGTTGATGTCAACAAAAAATATACCTAGCTAACGTCAAACAGAAGAACTAGTCATGGTTAATGTTAGCCAAAAAATATCAATGACCGACATCGATAAAAAAAAACCTTATCGATTTTAGCCACAAAAACCTTAATCAATGTTGACAAAAAATTAGTCACAATTGATGTTGATCGAAAAATCCCTAGTCAATATCGGCCAAAAAATATCATCGACCAACATTGACCAAAAACCCTAGCTGACCTCAACCAAAAAGTAACCCTACCTAAGATCGACTAAAAATATTCTTAACCAATGTCGACTGAAAATGCACTGATTGATGTCAACCAAAAAATAGTCATTGTACTAAGTTTTCACTTTTTAGCATTTAATAAGAAAAATTTGTAAAAAAAAATTTTATAACATTTAAGTGGGTATAAATTGGATATGACCAAATCCATATCCATTTAACACTACTACAAAATACGGTTTCTACGTCGGTTCAACAACCGTCGTTATTGTAGGTGTCGTTGATAAGTTATATTTTTTACGTCGGTTCTCGACCATCTTAGAAAGTGACATTCTAAGACGGTTGTTTAGCGAAAATCGTCTTAAAATGTCACTTTCTAAGACGGTTATTAGCAAAGAACCGTCTTAGAAAGTGACATTCTAAGACAATTTTTACGTAAGAACCGTCTTAGAATGTAGATTTCTAAGACGATTGTAGTTTAACAACTGTCTTAGAATGGTACTTTCTAAGACGGTTCCTACACTACAACCATCTTAGAAAGCCCTATTCTAAGACGGTTCCTACACTACAGCCGTCTTAGAAAGTTCTTTTCTAAGACGATTGTTACGTAAGAACCGTCTTAGTATGTAGCTTTCTAAGACAGTTGGTTAAGAACCGACGTAGTTTCATTTTTTTTTTAATATTTATTTTTTTCAAATTTTTTTTACTCGTACATAATAATAACCGTGGTGATATGATCAATCTTAATGGACCATACAAAGTATATAAAAATAAATATCATTTCATTAACAAGATTAATCTCAAAGTTTCACTAACAACAATATACACAGAATAAAATATAACATCTATTAAATTTTGTGATGCTAATTACAATGGTAAAAAAAAAAGGCAATTAAATAAGATATATAGCGCCAGAATTCCCCACATGATGACCAAGCTTCAAGTCAACAGAAAACTCCCCACCTCTTTTACATCTGATTCCAAGCATCTTATTTCTTCTGCCAATTTGTTGGCATCCATGTGCTTCTGCTCTTCTAGTGAGATGAGGAAATGCAATAGCAATTCTGATGCTGCATCATCTTGATTGAGACTTGATGATAATTCCTCAAAGTACACCTCCCGCATTTCCATTAATCACTTCAGATTGTAGGATCTCCCTGTTGTGCAAAATAAGTTATAACTTCAGGATCATCTTGATTAATAAAGAATTTCTTCCCATCTTTGATTTTGCAGGGAAACCAAATGTAAGTTATAAATTGTAAGTTATAAATGAATTCCAAAAAGAAAAAGAAATTACCAGTGGAAAACCATTTACACTCTTTCCAATACTGATAGCCCATTCCAAGAATCCCTCAAAGAGAGAAACAAATTGCAAGTCAGTTGAGCAATTGCAAGAAGCCTAGACTTTTTAAGAAGTTCATTTATTCGTGAAAGGAGGAATAAATGAGCATTAAGATCTAATGTCATTTGTTGAGGCATAATTTTGAGTTATATAATTAAGCAAGAAACACTGCACAAGAATGAGGAATCACCTGTATATCCTGGAGATGTTGTTGCATCTTTGTCCAATTTCTTGGATGGCCCATTCAAGGTCATCATTGGACATATATCCTTGTGCCAAATCAACACTGCTAAAGAAAATAAATAACTAATAAAAATGAAAAGTCACTATTTGAAGTTGAATGCAGAGCAAATCATAGCAATAACTACATCATAGCTGTCCATGAGAAGATCCATTATTATTACCTTGTCTGGCCTTGGTCTTATTCAGGGAACTATCCACACAGTAACTGCAGAAATGTTGAAAAGAGAACAACATTTATCTTAAAAAAACCATCCCTCTACATTGACTTTTATGCTGTTTTCACTTTAAAGTACCTTATTCTTCACCTGGATTGATAAGGAGTGAAAATATCCAGTAAAGGCTTCAGATGCATCAATCAATCTTCTGGAGGCATTCATTCCCAAGAGACTGAGACCCTCACCCTGTGTCATTATAGAGAACTAAATTGAGTCCACCAAGTGTTAAAAAGGTTTACCAACACAAAGTGATCAAGCTTTACCATGATGTTAACACCATTTCCTAGTGTGATATCAGAGGTGAAATCCCTATCTGTTGAACTAGCAGCAACTGTGATAATCCATGGTGCAACGTTCGTTGCAGAACCAGGATTTCCTTGATTCCCAACTGCCTAAAAATGATGTCATGTGAAATCCAGTGAAAGCATATTCAGGTCTAATTTAACCCTATAGTGATGGTTTATTTAATTAAAGGAGTTTTCCTAAACAAGAATGTGACTACCACAATGATGTCATGTGAAATCCAGTCTTGGTAACGTGTATGAATTGTCTATTAAATATACACAGCAAAAGTTTAGGTGGTACACCACTCTTTGTCTACACTCAACATTATTTTCACGGCAATCACATCGCAACCTTTCATACTCAGATTAATGAAATTTATAAACCAATTTAATTTAAAAATAATAATGTATGAAGGAGATAAAATAGGATTTATCTATTATTTCGTAGCAAAATGAAAACAAAAAAAAAGACTACTAATTAAGTTTTTTGTGTATAGCACATTCATGTGTATTTTATATTTAAATAAACTTTATAAATAAAAATTAATTCAAGAGAATAAAATATGTTCTCATTATTGATAAAGAATTCAATTTTAGTAAATAAGAATAAACTAAAAAGACGTGACAATTACAAATTGAAGAAAAAATCATGAAAACAATTTATTTAAATCAAAATACATTATATTTATTGATAGTGTTAAAATTATTATTTTAAATCAAATGATAATATTAGTCTTTAAATAATTAAATGATAAACTTACTTTAGTCTCTAAAATATTTTTAAAAATAATAGTAAACTAATATAGTTTTAAGAAAAATTACTATACTAATAATATAAGAATCTAAAATCTAAAATAAAAGAAAAATAGTGTTATAAAAAAATAAACATAAAAATAAGTTATTAACATAATAATAAAATGATATTATAAAAAAAAAATTATATATATATATATATATATATATATATATATATATATATATATATTACGGGTTCCAAGTCTAATTTTTATAAACTCCATAACATAATGATAATCATATAAAAATAAAAAGTTATGGTAAAGGCTTCAGCTTAGTGTAAGAGTAACACTACTCACCCGTATCAATGAAACCACCAATGATTATATTTTCTTGGTTTTTGGTGGAGTGCCCATGAATCTCCATGCTTTCGTTGTCCAAAAGTCCTATGAAGTCCCATGAGTGGTGTGCAGCTTTCTTTTAGAATTGGGGAAAACAGATACCACTCCTGGCATTTCTGATCAAATTTGAACATGAAAATAAAATAAAATTACAAGAGCCTGTAAATGTTAAAGTTCAAGCAGTGAGTTAATGAATGAATATTGAGCTTATTTATTTGCAAAGAAAAAGAGTAAAGAAATGGGGGGAATTTCACTGACTTGAAATTTGGTAAGATTACTCAAAGACTTGTAACTTGTATCTGAATTGTTCCTGAAACATTATAAAGTGAGGGAATAAGGTTAATGACAGCATATCCATATAGTAGCTAGTCTTGAACTGAAGTGGTTGAATTAAATAAATCATTTACAGATAAAATTAAAAGCTGACCTGGGATTGATCATTTGTGTTATTTATGGCCACATCAACATTAAGCATAACACACGGGTATGAGATTGTAAACTTCTTCTAGAAAAATTGATAGAGAAAATATCAATTTGAAAGAAAAACAGGGTAAAGACTAGGTAGGACCCAGATCAGTATATTGCTTACAGTCAACAGCTAAAGGTACACTAAATGCAGGAGGAACGATGCAAGAATATCCAATCCAATTATCCTAATAAACAATTACACACCCACATCAATGTCCCATTTGAAAGTCATCAATTCAGTATCAGGTGGGATAATGTCAACTACTATGCAAGTTGTATCGTCCTTTAACTAAAATATTTTTCAACCCATTTTCTTCAACCAATCCATACATGGAGAGGCTATAAGAACAAACTTGTGCCAACTCAATAGCAAGCTCCAAGAAACAATGACTGCTCTAGTCACTAGCAGCGGTCTAAGAGAGAGTGAAAATGAAAGAGTAAGAGTGAGAACAATAACAAATGTGGAAAGGAGATGGAGTATGAGTTAAATCTGTGTTGATTTTTCATATACACATTAATATTAAGGTAAAAAATCATATGAAGTAAGAAGCAAGATTTTGTATCATTCAGGTTGACAGTCCGTTTGCTTGGTTTTAACTGCTAAGTGCTAACCAAACACACACTTATACTATGGAATTTCAACCATATGAAGTAAAGTTTTCACTCCCAGATTATATGATCCGCGGTAACAACAACAACACAGATTTATAATTCTTTACCATTATAGAAACCTAATTATATACAAATAATGTGTACCAAACACAATTAATTCTTCATGATTTCTCGATTTCCCGAACAAGCCTCTCGATGTAGATAAGGTTTATTGCTAATTCAACCCTACCTTAAGCTGTTCTAATAAAACAGTTTCAAATTTAAAATTCAGAAATTAAAAAATAAAACGTGAAAACGATGGAAAGAAACTAGACAATTACCAAAACCGCGGCGATGGAAATTGAAACGGCGAGCTCAAGCAGAAATCAAAAACAGCGTCCTTCCTAGAGCCAATGCCAATGACTTCGACGAAATCAGAGTTCGTTGTTTCTCCGCTATCGATTCCGCCATAACCGTTCAACGACGAAGCTTTCTCCAAGCACATTCTGATCCGAACACACGGTTTTGACTTGGGACTCCAACACAGACCATAATCGCGACGACGAAGAGGAAGAGAGCATTGGCACCAAAGTTGATTCGAAGAAAATGGGAACAAGGAAGCATCAGAAAGTGCTTTGAAGCTGGAAAATGCAGAAAGCTCCATTTATAATAGGGGTGCGCCAGGTACAACAGATAAGGCTTCCATTAGTAAATGATGCTATGCTAAAGCGTGACCTGGGCACGGTGTACTCAACATGATTCAGGTTTTCGCACTACAATCTCCCAGTTCGCCGTCGATCTCATCACCGAGACCGTGTCGTCGCCACCATCGTCTCCGTTGACGGCGATGGCCTCCGCCAAGGCTCGCTTGATCCTCTAGAGGCTGTCGGATTCCTGGCATTCTTTTCGGATTCCCTGCAAAGTAAATGACGAGGGCCGTTGGGGGTTAGGGATGAGAGGAGGGAAGGGGAGACGTAGAGGGAAAGGGTTTGGGGTTAGGGTTGAATATGAGGACGAGAGGAGAGGAAGGGAAGCAAGAGAGAAAATATCTAATTATTTACAAAATTGTCATTACTATTTAAATAAGGACGATTATTTTATAATCGACTTTAAATGTGTGTAATAATTTGCAGTGTTTCAGGATACAAATTTATAATATCTAAGACGGTTGTTCAATAATCGTCTTCGTAAATAGTAAATTATTTACGAAATTGTCACCATCTCACCAATTATGACGATTATGCTCCAACTGTCTTTGATAGCGTGTTTTTAAATGTTTTTTTTGTAGTAATGTAAATGGATTGAATCTTAAATCTAAATTGTTTTAAAAAAATATGAATATAGATTTAAAATCCAATCTATTTAAATAAATATGAATTGGGTATGAATTGAATTCTTAAAAATTCAATCCATGCCCACCCCTGTCCAAACCTACCCTGAATGATTATCAACAAAATAGTCATCCCTTCCCTGCTCCCTCTATGCACAACAAAGGTAATTAAGGTGCTCCCGTCATAAAAATAGTAGTGAAAATACTTGTTTTTATTTTATAATACCATTGCCAGGATTTGAGTTTGAGTATGTCCTTTGTTACTTTGTGGTTTGGATTGACAATATATTGAACACAAATTTATTTCTTTAGTTTGTGTCCATAAAATCTAAATGATTGTAGGAGTAATAAGGTTGATTTGATGGTAGAAAAGAGAAAGGAAGTGGTTGTGCGTCTCTCACTCACAAAAACTAATAAACTAACAATTTATATTTGTCAATAAAAAAAAACACCAAGGTAACTATTTTCTACTAAAGATATTTTTCATCATCAACTTGTTTTGGTCCAACTAAAGAACCTTGAATTAATTCGTTCGAAAGGAATTGAATATTCTTTACAAAAGTGCTAATTAAAAACTATAAAATTATGAGAGAAAAATATTAAAAAGGATGTAGGTTTCACAAAATATTATAATTTTCAATAAATTCTATAGAATGAAATGTGTTTAAATGAGTATGTTTTGTTTATAATATTTCTTATTAATTAATTTAATTTTTTTTCATTATCATATTAAATATTGATGCACTTGTCATTTTTGTCAAAAGTTAATTTTTCGGGAAAAAAACTAGTTAACTACTATTTGTAGAGTCCTCTTCTTTATTACATTTATATATTTATAAGACTCAAATTTCAAACCTTATTTAATAATTAATCAGATATTTGTTTCCACCAATTTCCTTTGCCCCATAACGTAAACTATTTGTCTAAACATTTTAAAAATATCCTTTACTCTATTCTTATTTCCCTTCTTCATGTGTGTTTCTGCCAGACTAATGCTATATATTAGTCTTTGCATAACCGTATTCAGGCCAAGAAATCGCGGTAGATGGGACATATTAAAAAAGAAAATTGCACGTACCTTCTTTTAATATTTAAGAAAATTACTCATTTCTTTTTTTTTAAAAAAAATCTACATAAATTTAACGAAATTAGTTATGTTTGTCTTTTATTTTTAAAAACTACATAAATTCCTTAAATATCGTCTAAATATTTGAAAAAGGATAAAATATATTTTTTATCCTCAATTTTTTTTTACAGTAACAAATTATGTGTATTTACAATTTTGATTAAAAAATGATAAAATATGTTTTTTATCCTATTAAATATGAAAATATTCGAAATCAATCATTGCAAAAAAAATAATTTATTTTTTGTAGTCACAAAATTAAAATCTATTATTTTTTGGCTTGAAGTTAAGTTCCGGTACATCCGAACTTACGTGTATGTTACAGAATGTGTTAGATTTTTTAACTTTTTTACATTACTTATATGTATATCCAATATAGAAAAGTTAAAAAACCTTGACACTTTCTATAATAACATATACATAGGTTCAGGTATCCAAATCTAGTTAAGGGACAAAAAATAACAAATGTAAATGTTGCAATGACGAAAAATAAACAAAAAATTTTGCAATTACAAATTTTAAATATTTTTATATTTATAAGGACGAAAAACATAATTTAGTCTATTTTAATTAAAATTATCAACACACATAATTTACTAATGTCAAATGCTTAGATGATATTTATGGAGTTTGTGTAACTTTTAAAAACAAAAGAAAATATATATATAATTTTCTTAAACTTTAGAAAAACATATGTAGTTTTTTAAAACTTGAGGAAATACATATTTGATTGAGTCATAGCAAAGACACATGTAAGTTTTCCAAAAGAAATAAAAATATATAATTTTCTTAAATCTCACTAAAAACATTATATAATTTCCTCAATTAAAAATGGAATGTCGATATATATGCATGTTCCCAAGAGAACTTAATATATTTTTATAAGTTGGCGGGTTTGCTCCGTTGCCACTTTTAAACTTTCTACAAGGTTTTTATGGGCTTTAGCGTTTTGCCAAAAATGGCAAATCGGTAGCTATTGCCTGTTACCCACTCATAAAAGAAAATGGTACTTGTAAAACAGAATTCTCACGCTGTCGCTAGCTAGTTAACTAAATATGTATTAATTTTGCGTGAACAAAGTGTAAAAATAATCAAATATACGTATTAATTGATATAAAATGAATATGAAAAAGTGTGCATGCACGTAACAACTTTGGTATATGTCTAGTAATTGTTATGAGTTATGACTATATGATGCAACACACGAGACAATAATAGGAATCTCTATGATGTTAGATTGTAAACTGTGAGCCACAGGTTCTCGTGCTTCTCGTGCTTCCCTTTAAATTTTATCATCTTTGTATTTTATAGATTTAAATATCTCTATAATCTTTTGTAATTAATGTTTTTTAAATTTTGTTTTTACAAAAAAAATTATATTTTTAGTTCATCTAAATTATGTTTATTTTATTTTTCATCTTTAAAGTGTTTTAAATAATATTTTGAATAATGAAAAAATATTTTAAGAATAAAAAATAAAATAAATATAATATTCTTTGACTAAAAACAAAATAATTTTGCAATGATAAAAAGTAAAAAAAACACTAAATTAAAAGACTAAAAAGATATTTAAATTTATTTTATTTTATAGTTGTTAGAATATAAATTGGTTGTATCTTTGTAAGAGTAATCTTTGAGGGGTTTAGGAAAGGTTGTTTTTAGTGTGTATTGTACTTTGCCTAATATGAACTTGTATTTTCTTCTTTCTTATTGTACTCTTTCTATTTCATATAAATATATACAATGTGTGGTTGATTAAAGTAACTCAACACTTTTCTAATGTAATGTGTATCTAAACCCTTCAACAATTAGGGTTGGCAAAGCGGGTCATCCTACCAAAAATGGGGTGGGCTGGGCGGGTCGGGACGGACTAGTCCACTTTTGTAAAGTGGCCTAGAAATGCTAGTCCGCCTCGTTATAAGGCGGGCCAACGGGTCAATCTGTCTAAAAAATAATAAATAAATAAATAAAGTTAATTTTTAAGAAAATATAAAAAAATACAAATGTGATAATTAAAAAAAAACACAAAGTTAAATAGAAGTAAACAATTTAAAACTAATGTTAAATGAATGATGTCATGTGATAATTCACAAAATTGCACCACTTGCAAATGGAATTTATGGATGTAAACTGTCCAAAGTGTAATATGCTAGCAATGAAAGACTATTTGAAAATTTTATTATCATAAGCATTTTGATATTAAAACTTAGAAGTTAATTAGAATACGTTGAGAGTGCAAAAGAGTATGAATTAAAAAAATATACCTATTTCAATATATGTTAAATATATCTATTTAATTTTAATATTTAATATTTTAAATAATATTAGCCCACGCGGGCTGGCCTGCTCTAGCCTGCTTTTGGCCCGCAGTTTTGGGGGCCGGATTGGCCCGCCCCATTTTTTATCAACGGGTTAACATTGTTAACCCAACCGGCATTTTTTTCACTAGCTAAACGGGCTGACCCGCTGGGCAAGCCCATTTTGCCAACCCTATCAACAATGCAGTTCTTAACTTTAACATGACGGTATCAGAGCAGGTGTGATCCTACTCTGCTATCTTTGCTGCTCCTCATCGACTATCATTGTCGACCATTGTTATCAGCTGTCGTTTAAGTTGTCAGGGATCTTCTAAATCGGGTGTCTCCCTAAGCGCGACCCAACTTCACACTTAGTGGTCAGTAAGTTGTTTTTGCTTTTTCGGCGAGCCATTCTTCTCTGGTGAACTATCTTTTGGTTGTGCAGTAATTGTCACGTCTAGAACCACTGGACTCGTCTCGTTGCCGCGGATGAAGCCCACCTTTCCCTGGCGCCATCAAAGCCACCATGTGTCGCCAACTTCTTCGATCTCCTATTTTATCTTTTGTTAGATCTATTTCTCTATGGTTAGATTCAGCAACACCCAGTACCACCATTGTACTCATCTCACTCCGATGAGCCGGACCCACTAGTCAGCTTCCTTTGCCGCCACCGGAGTTATCACTGATTGATTGTTTTGGATTATTTTTCACCTCACAGTTCATTTCCACTGCCCTTTTCTTCTATTTCCATCTTAAAGACCATTGTTGGCACTGTTTTCAGTTCATTTATCATAAATATGGTTGGTCCATTATAAAAAAAAAAAAGGTCATATACAGGTCATGTCTGCTCAAACCTCTTATTTGGCTCTTCTTCTTTGTTTGTTACAAAACTATGGTGTGTTTTGGTCCTATTTAAGGCCTCACCTAGTTTATTGGCTCTCTCTTTTGTTACAAGCAACAACATTGTTACCAAGTCAGAGGGTACCTGTTGTTTTGGCTTGAAGTCCTTCCTCAAAAGTAATCCTCAGTTTGGTATGGTTTTGAATGTCGCCAAGGCTCTCCTTACAGCTACATGCGAAGTTCCATCATGTTTTGGTTTAAAAAATGACAACTGCAGGCTTTATTGTTTCTATTTTGCTGACACCCCCCATTAGAATTTTGAAGAAAGATCAATAAAGGATGCTACTATTTTTAAGTTTTCTTTTAGTTTGGTAAGAAGTAATCACAGGTTTTTTTGCACATATTCCTCTTGGAAGACAAATTTGAGTTTGTTCAGTTTGGGTTTGAAGTTTCTACCATGCTTGCAAGGTGTCTGAGATTATTCCCTCCTCCTTTGTCTCTGTTAACCCTTTTTGTGTAGCTCCATTGTCTTTTGTCCTTCTATTCATCTATTGTGTGTATCTCTGTTGTTTAATATCATTGTCCCCTTCATTCATTAAAAGAGTCTCAACTTTTATATTTTTTTTTAAGAAGTCATCTGTTGATGTTATTGTCCAACAACTTCATCCTTGTCTTTGAAGCAGTTGTTGTCCTTGGGGTTCAATCTACTCAAGAAACCCTACTATATATATAAAATAAAAAATCGTTAAGCGTTTATCTATTGTGGTTAAGCATTGATGTCAAGCTTCTACTATGGATGGTTAAGCATTGGTGTGTTGCTTTTGCCTTTATGGTGGATATGCATTCTGTTGAAGATATAATTTGAATTTGAATTATTGTTTCTCTTAGATAGAAACATGTTGTTAAAATAGTCTACATAAGAAGAAATTTAAATTATTGTTTCGTAGTTTGAATTATTGTTTTCTAATAATATGTTCATGTTGTTAACATTACTTATATAAATATACCTATTTAAGAGGTAATGAATGAGTGAATGAAAAAATGAGTGAATGTGGAATTATTATTCCAATTTTTCTGTATATGATTTTTAACATTGTATAAGAGTCATGGCATCCTCCATGAACAAAATTATCTTCCGCTGTCACAAGAGTCTCTTTCTTCTTCACATTCCCAAAACATACATCTTTTTTTTTCTTACCATATCAGTACCTATATTCCACTTTTATTTTTCCTCCTTAACCTTCACCTTCTTTGATTCCTCTATAAATTATGATTATTATCATCATGAACTTCATCTTTGTCTCACATAACCTTCACGTCTTCGGTCTCGGCTTGAATCCCTTTGCACCTTATTGCATCGCCAATCACTCCATTTTCCTTTCCCTTTCCTCTCACTAAATCCCAATCTTCTTCCTGAAAACAACACAAATGGCACAATACAAACCCATTTTGAATCCTTCTCGTACCTCAATTTTGAAGTCTTCATGCACGTATTCCATTTGAAGGTCATTGATGTGAAGCTTGTTGCACTGTTTTGAATCCTTCACAGACCAACCTTGAAGTCTATTGACTTGAACATGTTATTGTTCTGAATCCCTTCCCGTATCTCAATTCTCTTTCTACCTCACATAATCGAAGCACCTGTTGTGGACTATCCTAAAGCACCTCCTAAACTTATTGATGACCAAAGTCATTTCTAGAAGAGTGTTTGAAGAAGCAATTGACAAGTTGGGCATGACCGATATTCATGCACCAACTTGAGGGGGAATGTTGAAGATATAATTTGAATTTGAATTTGAATTACTGTTTCCCGTAGATAGGAACATGTTGTTAAAATAGTCTAGATAAGAAGAAGTTTGAATTATTGTTTCCTAGTTTGAATTATTGTTTCCTAATATTGTGCTCAGGTTGTTAACACTACTAGTATAAATATACTTCATTTAAGAGGTGATGAATGAGTGAATGAAGAGATAAGTGAATGAATGAATGAATGAATGTGAAATTATTATTTCAATTTATTTGTATATTATTTTTAACACATTCAAATATTGTGTTTTGGTTTTGTCTTGAGTGGTTAAGCACCATGTTTAGTTTATGCTCTTAATGGTTAAGCTTTGTTGCTTCTGCCTATATGGTGAATAAGCACTTGTTGTTGGTTCGCTTTTGTCTTGAGTGATTAAGCATCATGTTTAGCTTTTGCTCTAGATGGTTACGCTATGTTGTTTTTTCCTATATGGTGGTTAAGCATTTGTTGTTGGTTTGCTTCTGTCTTAAGTGGTTAAGCATCATGTGTAGCTTATGCTCTTGATGGTTAAACTTGGTTTGCTTCTGCCTTTTAGGTGGTTAAGCATGTTTGCTTATGTTAATTGGTTAATCCTTATATTGTGCCTTCTACTTAATTGTTAAGCATATTCCAATTGTCTTTGAATGTTTTTAGTCATTGTCTATTTGTTGCTGGATGTTCAAAATGATTCATTGTCTATTTTTCTACTTGTATTGTTCATCCCAAGCTAGAAGTGTTGAATTCACCTTCCATCTTGTTGGGGTTTGTTAGAGATATTTCTTAGTTGTTATGGCCTTTTCTTTGTCATTTTTTTTATTGTAACAAGATAAATGTATAGTAGGTAGCTTGAGGGGGAGTGTGTTAGTTGTATCTCCTAATCAGTACTAGTCTTTTTGAATGTCAGCCCCATTGTGTTGTTATTTGAGTTTGAGAATCCCTCTTTCTTTTGGAAGTATCAGATGAAGTTCATCATGGCTCAACATCTAAGTTTCAGTCGTGGGTTTCAATCAAGCAATCAAGCTTCACCGCAACTTCTAACTTAAAAGAAGAATCTTCAACCCACACTAGAGTTCTCCAGCTCAAAGTTGTTTTTTTACTTTCTAATGCTTCAGCTCATATGTTCCAAGCTTGGATCATTTAATTCATATTCTCTTGCTTGAGGAGGAGTGTTAGAATATAAACTATTTATATCTTTATAAGAGTAGTCTTAACAGGTTTAGAAAAGGTTATTTTTAGTGTGTATTTTGAAAAGCCTAAATAGGAGCAAGTTCCCTATTTCGAACCTGTCTTTTCTTCTTTCTTATTGTACTTTTTTTGTTTTATATAAATATATAAAATATGTGGTTGAGTAAAGTAACTCAACACTTTTCTTATGTAATGTGTATCTCAAACCCTTCAACAATATAGTTCTTAACTTTAACAATAGCCTTAACTTTTTAATTTATTAATTTAATATATATTGACATGGATGGTTTGACCATAATCAAATTGGAAAATTAATACGTTAAGATGAATTTTAATTTATCTATATATATAATGTATTTTTAAGAAATACTATAATCATTTGCTAATAAAAGAAATATTACAATTATAAAGAATACTCTAATTCATATACAAAATTCTTAGTGGGATAAAGAGAAACATAGTTTTTAGGCACACCCTAGTTGGATTCAGATTCCTCTCTTGGTTAATATTTCAGCAATTGTCTTTTCTCATAATTTTTAGTTTGTGTTTAGCCATTTTGTATCACTAAAATAAAACACAGAGGGAGAAACAAACTATACATAGTCATTGCACCAATTAGAAAAGGAGTATTAAGCACAAATCATATAAATCTTAAATTATCTCCACAATTTGACTTTTCTCCAATTTAGGGTACCATTGGAGTTAAAAGAAACACCATGAAATACTTTTGTTACGCGGAATCTAAGTAGACCATAGCACAATGTGGAAAATAAGATCTCAAATAGAATGTGTCCAAGCCTCAGAGCTAGTTTTTATGCTTTCCTAGGCGAGTGCTTTCCAATTCCCTTACCCTTCCCAAGTTATTAATGTATTTTTTATTCTTCATATTCATTTTTAATTAGATTGGACGGGTTATGAACACCCTAAAGTATTAATTTTTCTATTATGGGATGATAATTTGATGTGTTTTAAAGTGAATAGGAACATATGTGTAACTCCTAGTGTCTCTTCCCCAATGATTGATATATATTGGATTGGTCTCTCTTGATAATACCTTGAGTGAATATGTTAGGTTTTGAGTTCAATGAAAATTGGATGTTTAATTATGTGGTTGTTGATTTTTATTAAGGTTCTTGATGTTTAGCATATTTATTTATGATTGTATGTGTCCAAGTTATTCTATAGGTGAAGTATGAGAGCATGTGAGACACTACTAGGAAATAGGCTTTTAATATCGGTTGTTTTCAATTTTCAACATCGATTTTTAATCGATGTTGAAATTATCGACATTAAAAGCATCAATGTTAACATCGATTCTTAAAAATCGATGTCGTATATTAAGAAATAAACCAAAAAATATAAAATACACAAAACGCAACATCAAATTTTAGAAAAATCGATATTATAGTAATTAAAACTAATTTAACATTTTTTACTTTGTTTATAAAGATGATTATATATATATATATATATATATATATATATATATATATATATACTCTCTATGTTTCTTATAATAAGGACCAGAGCGAGTCTACTATAAGAAAAAAAAAATTAGGATTATGTTACATTACATTTATTTAAATTACTAAAAAAGGAAACTATTTTAGTTATAATAATATATTTATATTCATTGTATATAATTTTTAATGCCTAAGAAATATTTAATGAGCATACCAAAAAGATTAATAAAATACATATAAATATAAGTATTGGGACATTAATTCTGATTTTTGTTAATTAATATAAGTATATTTCTGTCTAATGTTTAATTTATGTCACCAAAAAATAAAAATGAGCATATGCTCTATTATTTATTATTAAACAAACTATTATATACCTAAATTATTTTAGAACATATGTAAAGATGAGTGTAACCCGTGTGAATTCACATGTAACTAACTAGTGTTGTTGAAAAGCAAAGGTGATGTATCGATTTGTAGGAGAATAAGAAAAAAGGAAATTTGCTATTACCATGTAAAGCCATGAAAAATGAAGGAATTAATGATACGATGAATTTTTATATTAATGAATGGTGAGATTTATTATGCATGACATCTTAGTCTTCTTTCCAAATAATACATTTTTTAAACTCAATTATTAACTAAAATTTATGAGAAATCATAAAATTTTGTGGGTCACATTTCTTGCTTAAATTCTGTTTGGATAAGTTCTCCATAAACATTTATAAGAGGAAATAAAATTTTCTCATAAGATAAAATTAAGTTAAATTATAATCAACTTTTTGAAAAAATTAAATTATAACTTTTGAAAAAGTTGACTTTACCCTATACCAATGGGGATATTTAGATAAACTACTACAAAATACTTATAAAAGCATAAATTAAAAAGAAAAATGAAATAGGCTTCTTCATAAATTAATTTTTAAAAACTCTCACATTTTAATAAAATTACATATATTTATCTTAAAATTTTATATTTTGTATCCTCTAATCTTATGTATTTGAATCCTCTAATTAATCTATTTTTTTATGTGAGGATAAATAAATGCACCCTCTTATTTTAATAAAATTATAAGTATTTATCTTAAAATTTTATATTTACATCTCTTACTTTAATATCTTTGAACTCACTATCTCATTTTTTCACTCTACTTATATGTTTAGTATTTTTTATTTATTCATGTATAAGATAACTATTATTAAAAAAATTTAAATGAATTGTCTCCACTGACCTTGAATCCTAGATCTGTCACTTTATAAGAAACTTATTTCATTCTCTCATAAATACTTTCAAAGAAATTTATCTAAATAGGTCCATAAGTTATTAGTTTATGAAAAAAAATTATTTCATTTTTTTTAATTTTCCATTTTTATATGTACTTATGAATAAACTTATTTAAATACAACCCTATAAGTTACAAAAAAAAAATACAACCTCAATAAATCTCACTCATGAATTAATATTTTTCATCCAATAATGCATGTGTTACGAATAATTTCAACAATGCATGTGTTACAAAGTGCTAAATGACATGTTAATTACTACTAATTCACTTATAGTCGTTTTTGTTTAGATAGAAGAAATTAAGCTAAATGACAAATTTGGTTTTTTAGTTTTTTTCTCTTAATTTGGTCTTTTATTTTTTAAAACATTTATTTTGATACCATTTTATTTAAAAAATTCAAAATGATCCTTCAAATATTTAAATATATTTAAAATTGTTATTTATTGAATATTGAGTGTTATAATTCAAAGGAAAAAGATAAATATATTTTAGTTGAAATATCATTTTGAACCTTTTACAAGATAAGATGTGAAAAGATTTTTTAAAAGATAAAAAAATCACTTTAAATCTTTAAAAGATAAATCTTTATAAGATGTCAAACGAAACCCTTTTTTGTATTGTTTTGGCCACTCGCAATACAAAAATGCTGCGTGTGCAAAATTCAAGGTTATTCTATCTATAATTTATTGCCAGATTAAGCATGGTACGTAAAATTGTTAACAATTTATCGCTGAAGAATTGTGGATATGATGTGGACCAACCACTTTGATGACGAAAGATGATCCCTTAATTAGTACATGGATGGCTAAAACATATCAATTAAAAAGCATCCAATGGAATTAATTTCTGATGGATTAGCTTTCATAGATTGGTTATCGTTACATATTTATATAAAATTATTATGAACGCAAGGACTTTGTATGAAACATAGTGAATCCGTGATTCTTTGTCGTTGATTATTAGCAACAGATTATGGCAAGTGGTAAGGGCCACATGCTACCACGTTTTCATTTATTGTACACTTCCCCTCCCCTAATTAAATTATTTTTTTGAAAGATTGCAGCGAATAGGAAGAGGCTGGTTCTGTAAATGGAAGTTTAAAAAATGAGATGCAATGATCGATTTGGTAAAACTAGCATAAAATTGGCACTTTAAATATAATAACTTGGCAGTAAACACAATAAAATTTCCCTCTATACATATCTTAATTTAAGTAATTAATAACTACATTTCGAAAGTATCAAGGATGCATCTCTAATTACATTAGAACTAACTGATAAATCCATCAAATATCTATATGGTAATATGGAAGATGTTCTTGTCAAGGTCGGTAAATTTACATTTTTAGTTGACTTTGTGCTTGTTTTTTTTTTAACAACCAAAAAGAAATTTTTATATAACCATTACTTGATACTAGTGGTACCTAAGTCATATTACAACAATATGTTATTAGTAAACAATTTTAACCTCACATATTCTCCCCCACCCAGCATACTACAGTATAACACGTATACCCAATAGCTATCCCAGCGATCCCAAACCCTCTAGCTACTTAGTGCTAACCCGAAATTACATACAAGCTATACAACATATATGACGCTTATCCTATAAGCTATAGCAATTACCAAGCCAACATCAAGAAGCCAGAGTTTGGATACAATAACTAGGATTCACTTACCAATCATAAAAAGAGTAGGAAAGTTCTTTACTTTGGCAGAAAGCCATACCGTGCTCTGAACCGTTTTAATTCCACTGTTGCATTAAAATCCATTTGTTCCCCTTCAAAGACAATTTTATTTCTGTAACACCAAATGGACTAAGCCACTGCACACCAAATAGCTCTCCACACAATAGTTTTATTCCTTCCGACCTAAAAACAGTTATGCATAAAGAAATGTTCTTTGGGATCCTTGTGTTGACCAATCTGAACCCCAGTCCATTTATAACAGTTTTAACAAATTTGATATGAAAACGGACATGTGAATATTAAATGGTTGCTATCCTCCTCTTCCCCTGAGTAGAACGTACAAAGCCGGTGTTGTTCTTCCAACAAGATGTTCCTACATTGCATACTCTTCCTAGTGGGTAATCTGTCCTTTGACAGTTTCCACACGAAGATAACAACATTGTGGGGGATGGCAAACTTCCAAAATGACCTGTAGAAAAGGACATCAACAGGATTTGTATTTCCAATTAGAAACAATTACACGTCTCTAACGGAGTAACACCTTGTTAAGGCCAATTTCCCCATCAATGAATCTTGCCCATATGACGAACTATTTTTTACACCCAAACCTTCTTTCTCCTTTGGTCAACAAATATTTTCCTAACCTACCCAAGCTGTAAAGGAACAAGTTCATTTACAACACTAGTTGGAGTTTCGAAAAATGAAAGGAAAAATAAAGGTAAGGAAGAAAGTATGAAATTTATGAGAATGACCCTTCCACCAATGGATAGTGTTCTTTGCTTCCATGTTGACAACTTGCTTTTGACTTTTGAACAATAGGCTCCCATGTAGAGGCTCTCCTATGATTCGCACCAATCGAAATGCCTAAATAGATTAAAAGTGTCGCCTTGAGTTCATAATTAAGTACTTCAGCATATCTCCTCATGGAATGTTCATCCACCCCAATCCCTGCCACCTTACTTTTAAAGAAGTTCACCTTCAAACCCGAAGCAAGCTCAAAGAATCTAAGGATAGCCTTGATGGTCAATACATTTTGCATGGAGTTATTTGCGGAAAAAAAGTGTCATCTGCAAATTGCAAAAGAGAAATTTCAAAATTTTGCCCCCCTACCAAGTACCCATTGAAAATATTTTGTCTCCTTGCTTGCCTTATTAACCTGCTTAGCCTTTCCGCTACCAACAAGAACAAGAATGGTGCAATAGGATCTCCTTGTTGTAGTCCTCTTTGTGCTTTAAGCTCATCAATAGGACTTCCATTGACTAAGATTGAAATTGTTGTCAATTCAACACCCCATTTTATCCATCTCACCCACTTCTCACTAAACCTTAACCTTCCCATCATATAGTATAAGAAATCCCAAGAAACTGAATCATAAGCTTTCTCAAAGTCAACTTTAAAAATCAAAAATCCTTCTTGCACCTCTTCGCTTCATCTACCACTTCATTGGCTACTAACACACCATCAAGCATAAATCGTCCCCCCACAAAAGCACTTTGTCTCACGTCAATTATTTTCCCCAACCTTTTAGCTAGGACCTTTGAAATTACTTTATACAAACAATCAATCAAAGAAATGGGTTTATACTCCTCCAAACCAAGCGGATTATCCTTTTTAGCTAGCAACACAATGGAAGAAGCATTTGCACCCCTTGAAATGATCCAATTTGCCCAAAAATCCTTCATCATATCCACAAATTCATTTCTCACCGTGCCCCAACATTTTTTACTGAAATGAAAATTCATGCCATCCAATCTCAGGCTCTTATCACTTCCACAATCCCATATGGCCTCCTTGATTTCCTCATCCCCGAAAGGTTGACATAGAAAGATGTTGTCTTCCTCATTTAGTCTCTCAAAATGCACTCCATCAAGGGTTGGTCTTTCCTCCCCAATTTCTTGAAAACGTGCTTGAAAGTATTTCATAATGGCTTTTTTACTACCACTAGATCCTCCACCCAATTGCCATTAACATCTAATCCTTTGATGTTATTGACCTTTCTCCTCCACTTGACTATGGAATAGAAGTATTTGGTATTTCCATCTCTTTCTCATAGCCATTTACTCCTTGACTTTTGTTGTAAGATAAATTTGTTTCTCTTTGCTATCCTCCATAGCTCCTCCAACAAATCTCTTCTCCTCTTCATTTCTTCCTTCCCTAACCCCCAACTACTATAAAAATAGGATTTAACATCGCCAAGTTACAAAATGCACGGTGACATTTTTGTAAATAACATGTTATTGTTAATATCGGTTTTTTAAAAATTGATGTTAAAATGGGGATCTTAACATCGCTTTTCATAAAATTGATGTTCTTAATACTCATTTAACATCAGTTTTCTTTAAAATCAATGTTTAGATTACCATTTCAATATCGATTTTTTTAAAAATCAATGTTGTGCGTACTCAGTCAACATCTATTTTTAAAAACCGATGTTGGTGAAATTTTAATCTTTCTCTCTCTCATTATTTCTTTGTTTGTTTCTCAAATTGATTGAAGACACCACTGACTGACTTTCTTTGACTTCGCTCCTTTCAAACCCTCTTCGACAACTATAAGAACCAATCAAGGGAGTCAACATAGGCGAAAAGTTGGAAGAAGGAACGATGACTTCAACACCTTCGATGTCAACCTGAAAGGTTTTCCCTCTCTCCTTTGCCTCACTGGCGACGATGATGCTTATTTTCTAAATTTGAGATCCTCAACGGAAACAATGTTTCTTTTTCTATATTTTAGATTTGCTCTCGCCTGTGTGCCTCCTCTTCTGCCTCAACCTCACCAGCAACTCCCACCATGCCCACTTTAACCTTGTTTTAAACCCTTCACTCACTCACTCTTCTTAGTAAATGTATTCTTCATAAATAGCGAAAGAGAAAGAGAGGGGAAAACACTATTTTCACTGACCAATTATCTTTGTCTCTCTCTCTATTCTTTGAAACCTTGTTTCGATCGAAAACCCTAACTTTCACTTACCTTCGTCAATGGAGCTTCATTCTCGTCAACGCCTCTCCAATCCTTCATTTTTTGGTACTTGCAATCTTTCTGATTGTCTTTTTTTTTCTGCTTCACAATTTTTTTTACTTTATGGTTTGGATGCAAATATTTTGAACTCTTGTTATTGTTTGCTGATTGAATCTATTTTGTTTTTTATTGTGCTTTTCATTTTTTGTTTTACGTGAAACATTTGTGTGTGTGTGTGTTTGTGTCTATGTATGAATAGTTTGGGAGTGGTAAAAGATTTGAAATCAAGAAGAGTGGAGTGCGATGTTAATGGTTAATTGTTTCGTTGAAGCCACTGAATGTTGTGGTTTATCGGTTACGTTTTGTTTTTATTTTATTTTACCAAACATGGTATTAACATTGAGAGTGTGAATTGGAAAAGCAGGGAAAGAGCAGTAGCCTGGCCATGGTGTTGTTGGGGGAGATGGAACAACTACTGGAAAAGGAAGTAACAATAAAGATAAAGTTGTTGCTATCAAATGCCTTCATTTGAAGGATCTGACTTGAGGATCTCACTCTTCCACACCAAAACCAAACCCTCTCTCTTCACACCTTTTCCAAACCCCTCAGACTCCAATTTACTAAGGTAAAGAAAATAAGTATGTTTTGAATTGCATTATCTGTAAAGTGTAACTACACTTTCTTTTTGCACTGGGTTCTTTATCAGTTGGTACTTTTTATGTATCTCATGTATTCCATATCCTATGGATTGTATTTTATGTTTGCTAAGCTTGTTTATGTTATAGGTGTTAGAGGCTGTCAAATGCCTTCATTTGAAGGAACATTTATTCCTTGATGGATCTGGAAATCTTTTCAAATTAGCTGCACCAATGGAATGCAAGGGCATTGTTGGTGGTGATGATTGGTAATTATTTTTGAGTTATTTGGTTATTTACAATTTGTGCTTTGTTGGTGACATGCTCTCTGCCGATTTCCTAATGCATCATTTGAAAGGCATAATTTCCAATTACAAGAAGATTATGATTTTAACATCACTAATATATTTGTTTCTTTTATGTTTTAACTTCATTCTGGATTTTTTTTGTATGTTATTTATTATTGAATATATGTTGTTAAATGCTAGTACATTTGAAGTTAATTCAAGTTGTTATATGTTGCATTGTTCCTAGTTTTGTTTATTATATCTATTTTTTTCGATAATCTATTGCCTATTGTGCCACTTTTATGCTCTGATGATTTGCCCTTTTTGTAACCAAATTAGACATTATCTTCTTGATTGGTTTAGGGTAACTCCTCGTGATGCTAACTATATTGGACCTGGTTCCCCATTTTGTATCTTGAGACCAAAATTAATTATTGCCTAATGTCAGGTAAGTACACTATGATGTTAAAAGTATTTGGGTTTTCTTTGTATTTTCAATTTTACACAACTGGCTCTTTGAAGGAATAGGCCCAAGCAGCAGATGCATTGAAATCTAAGGAGAAGAATTTTCAAGGGGTAGACAATTTGGCCACTGATTCCCAAAATGTTGTTGATGCCAACAAGCTAGTAAGCGTTATAGCAGTGTTAACATATGTTTGTCCTTTTCTAATTTATGTTTATCTGAAACATGTTTTTATCTAGCTCTTCCTGCATTTATTTGATACCAAGTTGAAAACAAATTTGTTGAATTGCTTAAATGAAAATGCACTCAGTTGGGCATTAAGAGACAATGATCAACAAAACATCTTATGCATGCTAGTTACTACTATAATTATGATTCAAACATAAGACCTCAGAATGAAAATGTCGAAAAATTAAATTATAGTAACAATATGTTGTCATAGTAGATCCATCATGTCAACAACTTAGTCATGAATTATTCATACTAGAAGATTTTAAAATTACAGGAAGGGAAATAAAGAGAATAAGCCATATTTTTTAAAAAAACAAATAAGACATTCTACATTGGTTATGTAATAAACGATGTAGAAAATCACTATACAACATCGACTACAGGAAAAATTGATGTGGAAAAGACACTTTCTACATCGATTTTGGAAGAACCGATGTTGTAAGGTGCATTACAACATCGATTTTTGTGAAAACTGATGTTTTAGGTGTCTAAAATTTGGATATGTATAATTTTTTTTTATAGTCATGCAATGCAATGCAAGACAAATGTACAAATTATTTCATATATTAATTTGCTTAATTACTATGACCCTAGTATTGTATATGCATGGAATATTCACCAACATAAATATAAAAAAAAATGCATTGTTTGGAATTTGCATATAGGGGGTTGGAACTTGTCAAAGGGTTAGTGGCAAATCATGATTTATTTATATATTTTTTTTACTTAGAGAGATTTAGTATCAGAGTATGTTTCGAATAAGATTGCTACTAAAAACTACAGAATTATATACTTGGTGAAACTTCGACGATGTCGTAGAAGTCTAAACTTGCCGGTTGTTCCAACATGTTGAAACAATGAAATTTGTATTAATTACTTTGATCTATTATTAATTTATTGATTAATAGCATATCTTATGCACAACAATACCAAAATCTTCGAAGAATCCGCTAGACTAAATCCAACGAAAACCTTCAAACACCTTCAACGTGTCTATTACTTTTTAATTTTTATTTTTGTATGTCAACTATCAAGACTCAACAGTATTACTCTTAAAAGTGGATTGTGATTGAATGAATTCAAAAAAAAAAAGAAAAGAGTAGTAGAAGTATTCTCTGTACACCGAACTGAAGTGAATATAGTTTTCTTTAAACAAAAATGATCAGGAATCGAATCTTGATTAATATACTTAAGACATTTAGCTATCTACTAATAACATCAAATTTTGTTACTAGAAATGAATGAATTAGTGACCAAAATTCAAAGACAAACATAAAATCATCTCCTAATTCTGTTGCAAAATGTTAGAGAAATTACATACTAATTTTATTTTATTCATCTCTAATTGAATTACGTGCTAATTCATTTTTTAAATAAAATGTTAAATTAATTTGCAAGTTCCCATATTTTTATCAAATTTTTAATTAGATTCCTTTTTATTCTTTTAATTGGGTTTCTAAACTTTTTTTCTTCATTTTGTAATGGTGTATTGATGTGTGCTCTTTTGAATCATGTTACATTGTTTTACATTCTATATTAGATTTAGGCATCATTCCATTAATTAGTTGCTTAATTTCTCTTATTTAGGCCTTTTAAAACATAAAGAGTCAATTTTTTTTTGTTTTTTTAAATAAACACTTATTTTAATAAAATAAATAGTTTTTTTTTATTTTTTTAATGTGTTTGTTTAAACTACTTCTTAAAAATATTAATTTTCTATTTATTTTAAGAAGGAAATCCTACTCACTTCTTAAAAAAATACTTAGTTTAAAGTTTTTTTTTAAGTTTAAACAAAATCACCCAAAACTGTATTTTGTGATTGATTGAGGATTGAGTAAGTTGATAAATCCTGTTTTCTCATGATTATTGATGGGTTTCTAATGTGATTTTCAGGTCAATTTGGCACTTTAACTGATTGAACTCGTCCATTTTTGTTATTATGTGCAGAACAGACCCAAAATGAAAAGAGGAGAAAAGGTTGCTAAAAGAGTTGGATTTCTACTACACAACACTCAAAAATTGAATTTTTATTAAATCTTCTAACCATTGTCACTTGCTCATTGAATTTCTATTTTGTTCTAAGAAATTGAATGAAACCTTTTTTTTCTACACAACTCTCAATAATTGATTCGCTTGGACTAAGTTAGAATTTAGTTGTTTTAGAACAATTTCTAATCCTTTAGGTATGATATTTGGACTAAAGCTTCACTATTATTATTACTGCATAAATTATACTTAATTTATCATTTAAGTGTAGTTTTCTACACATCATAGGCATAGGCATGTGGAGTTAAAAAATGAAAGACAAGTATAACAATGGCTTTTTGTTTGGGGGGGTGGGGGGGTGGGCTATTCTTTTTTTACTTAAAGATCTTCAATAAAAAATAAATTTGCCCCTAAAAATAATAAGTATTGTCTCCACAAGATAATTCTTTAAAAATGTTGGTAAAAATTTGTAAGAAATAAAAGAGAGAATAAATTAATGTGTTGAGGATAGTTGTAATCTATACAAACTTAGGTATTTTGGAATTTATTGTCATGAAATTATGTATTTTATAAAAATTTATGGTATTTCTTTTATGAAAATATTATGAACTATTTCTTTTGTCCAATCAAACAAATTTTTTGGATCCCTCATAGGATGAGGATAGCATAGAGGAAATTAAGAAAGAGAGAAAGGGAGGCATATAAATAAAAAGGAAGATGTAAATAGTAAATGACAATTTAAATTCAATTTTTTCATTAAAAAATTGAAGACATTCCGACTTTAAGAAAAGTCATTTGCTATCACTACAAGGAAAATGACATATGCCTACAGACAAAATCTGTCACTGTAAGTCAATAATCTGTAGGTAAAAGTATAATTGACATTTACCTACAGACACTTTCCCCGTCAACTTTGAGGGGGCGTACTGTGACAGTTATTAGTCTGTATGTACAAGTTTTACCTACGAACAATCTTTACCTATGAAACTTCTAACCGTAGGTATAAGTCATTAACGTATACCTACAACCTCTAACTGTAGGTAAAAGTCATTAACATATACCTACAGTCTCCAACTGTAGGCAAAGGTTATTAACTTATGCCTACCATTGAAAGATTGTAGATACAAACCATTAACTTGTACTTATAGGCTTTAACCGTAGGTAAATGTCACTTAATAAAAAAATTGTGCTGCCCATTATCTATTGAAATGCTTTACGTTTCAAATTATTATTATTATTATTATTATTATTATTATTATTATTATTATTATTTAGTTATCTAGATAAAATGAATATCAATTGTATCTAAGTTAATCGTCTAAGCTATGCAATAAAGTAATTGTCTTACTTAACAAAAAAGTTCTACTAATTTTGAAACATTGGAGCACACATTGAAAATTGACAAAGGCAGACTAATTAAACTCCTCTCTATCTGAGGGATGAAGGGAACAAATGTCTCTTTTTCAGGGAAGTCACATAATCACAAAAATAAACAAGAGTATTTATGTATCCCAAAATACTTAACAAAGATGAGATGATATCTATTATCCACAATAACCAACAGAGTAGTCACATTCAAGTACAATTACATAATCACAAAAACAAACAAAAGTATTTATGTCCCAAAACACCTAGCCAAGCTGAGATGATATCCAGATTCACAATAACCAATAGAATAGCCATATTCAAGTAATCACCAATCTGCACATTTATGAACTAAGTCACCAATAAATTTTAAAATGATCAAGCATATATTAAACTATTAAAATAAATCAAACAGAACTAATAACGCAAAAGAAAAGAAGAAGACCTGAATGTCAAAACGTGACCTTTAGTACTTTTTTATTTTTGATGACTGAATGTTACTTTAGTACAAATTCAAAGAGTTACAGCTTAAAAAAACCAATTCAAATAGTAAATTAAACAAATTTGAGTCAATCCTCACCTCTAGTTAGGATCGCTTGTAGTTTAATGATTGTTACTAGTAGAACCATTTATAGGTACCTAAATTAAAAGAATGTTTTTCTTTGTAAAATATCATATCATAGTTAAATCTTTGAATGTTATTATTACGAGAGAGAACCATATATAGACACTGAACAATCTAAGTGTGAAGCATTTAAATGTGTGTGAGATAGATAGATAATAGAACCAAAAGCTTTCACTGGATAGAGCCATGTAAGTTATATATAAGCTGACTTCAAATTAAAGTCGTCACCATATATGGCATAATAATAGCAACGTGTCCAAATAAAATGGCAATGATCAAGATTCACGAGACTCCAACAAATAAAATGGACACAGTAAATAAACAAAAGAATAGTCACTATTCTCTCTCCTCTTTTAATCTAATTTATGACACATTTTATTTTATTGCACAGGTACAATATTATTTATTCAATAAATCAGCGATAAATTTTGTATTCTCATTCTTCCATTTTTTTAGAGACATTCTTCCATGTTTATTGCCTAGAAAACAAAATAATTTACTACCATGTTTCGCAGTTACGAAATTTTTTTTTTATTTTATTAAAAATAAATGTAAATTTTTTTAAAAATTATGAAAGTTTTTGAGAAAGAACTTGTAAAAACAAAAGTAAACATATATACCCTTATTTTTTTCTACCCCTATACCATAATTTTTCTTTCATTCATTATAAAATGGTTAATCAAGTAACTATTATAGGAAAAAAGATATTTGGACAAAGTATACAACTAAAGTGAGATAGAAAAAAAGATAACTAATTAATATGATTGATAACGTATAACTAGAAAAGAAAGATAGAAAAATTATGAGTTTTAATTAAATTTTTTTTACACATTAAGTACTATTTTAATTAAATTCTAACTAATGCTATGTAACAACCATTAATAAAAAACTAATTTCTTTTAAAAGTTTCATTTTCCAATTTTTATCTACTCCAGCATGTCTTTAGACCCACCAATCAAAGTACTTTCCCATCCATTCACACCACGTGGTGGCAATTAATATTCCCCAGTCAACTAAAAGTAAAAGTTGGCCTAAGAAACTTTGACTTTTCCTTTTAACTTTAGTGAGTTGCTGCAGCCAGTTATGAAAATTAAGCCACCAACAGGTTACACGTAGCTTCCAAAGATTCAATCAAACCGAGTATCTGAGTTTTCAAATTACTATGAAGCTATATACTCATACCATCCCAAAAAACACACAGTAAAATTGCCACAAACAATTCATCAGCACATACACATAATTTCTAGATTATTTTGAATAAACAAATCTTTATTTTGAATAATCTAGATTATTTTTTACATTTAATAAAGCATTATAAGTACAGTCTTTGTAATAAATGATTTATATAAAGGGAATAAGATATATGTTTCAGAATAACATAATAAATACTTACCTTGTGTAGAAAAAACATGTCATATCAAAAACAGAAAGTTGAATATGTATCCACAAAGGCACGGCACGCCAAATTTGAATATGTATCCACAAAGGCAAAACTTCATGACAGTGAAATAAAAGTATAACTAAGGGATTGGTAACCACATAAAACAAGGGGAATAATCACACCGAGCCAACAAAAACTAAGGCATGAGCTAACAAGCACCAAACAAAAACTAGAAAACGAAATCAAATAGAATTTAATTACTAATTCCAAGTTTCCAACCCTTAAAATAAATTATTAAATCGCTTACCGCAACAATTCACAGCTTGTGCTTTTATGTTGTTTCCCAATTGAAAAACAAGGGTCCGTCTGTGAAGTGTGAAGAACCATAGAAGAACACAAGTCACCAACAATTTGTGCATTCCAAAAAAATTTCAAGTTAGAATCTACACTCAGTGATCAGGCATCACCATTCATAGTACGCACTAAACCTAACGCTAATAACAATTGATTGATTGTCAATGTCGGATCTGGAGGTCACAATGCATTCGTTACTGGCTATATACATAATTTTATCTTAATTTACAAGTATCATAATGAAAAAATATCTTATTGTAATTCCTAATCTATAAATGTTGGTGAGGAATCGGAAACATTGAAATCGAGAGAAACACATGATTTCGAGCCTGATTTTTTTCATCATTGATCACAATTGTGAACACAATCAAGACACTATTGTTTCTACAAATGGATAAGAGTGAATTAAAAGAGGAACGAACCTGTGAAGAAATCGCCACCCTCGTACTAGCGACGTACCAGCGCGGCACTATTGAGTTGTGAAGAAAGGGATCCTAATACTACAGCATGTTTTATGAATTATTTTTATGCTTTTCTTTCGGACCCTAATACTACGGCATGTTTTTCTTGTGTCCAAACACATAATTACTTCCTGCACCCCTTTTTTTGCTTCCTCACCTCCTTAATACTATGTAAAGGACAATATATGGACAAATAGATGAATAGATATAGATAAATTATTTTTCATTGATTTTATGAATTAAGTTCAATGAGTCAATTATTAAATGAGTCTCAAACTATGTATTAAAAAGTGTATTGTTAGTCTTTATCACAATTCAATTAAAAAAGTACAAAAATATTTTTGGAGTTTTACCTACACTAATCGACCATAGGCACAAAATTTTTGGAGTTTTACCTACGTAAAGTAGTTGAAGGTAGAAGTCATTTTTAATTTTAATGAATTTTCTTACACCAAATAATGGTAGGTACATGTTATTAAGTTTTACCTACGTTAATCAATTGTAGGTAGAAGTATTTTTTTTGTTTTACCTACACTAATTTATGACTGTAGGCAAAAGGAGTCCGTAGGCATAGATCATTTTTCTTGTAGTGTATATCAACTCTCATTGTTTTATAAGTACACTTACCTTCTTTTTTAAATTCAAATGACTTAAATAACCTTCCTATCTCAAATCTTTTTCTTTCCCTCACACGTTCACACACTACCCTTCCCCCCGCTCCCCCCTTCCCCCCGGCCAAACAATGCACTCTTTGCATGGTAACAAAACATTTTCCCTCTCTTTCATTAAAATCCTTCCTTTATTTCACTCCATTTGTCACTTCTATGACAATAAAACATTTATTTCTTCCTCACTTTCTTGATTTTGTTGATATGATAGGTTTATTCTCTTGCTACAAATTAGGAAAAGTGCTTACAAGTTTTGGATCTCTATACAAAGTATGCACATGTTGTGTAATTTGATTAGAAGTTCAACAGAGTATAGACACATTAAAATGTTTTCTTTACATGTCACTTTACTGAATTAGTTGTCTTTTTGAATTTTGAAATAGATACATCACATTTTTTTTATTAAATTTTGGAAAATACTTCCTAAAATAAATTACTTTTCAAAATACAAACTTTTATTTTTATCAACAAAGATGCCACTTATATATTAATGAGAATGGGTACAAGTGATACCCAAACAAAATTACAAAACTGCAAGCGAAACATTGTGTACATTGGTTACACCATATTTAAGTTTCAAAGAACCAAAATATTAAGTAACCAAATTTTCGCCGTTGGAGCCATTGAAAATATCCCATTACAAAAATGCATTGAACACCTAACAATATATCACAAACAAACCACCATGTGCTCCTATGCATTAATCTGTGCGTGGGATATTAAAATACCTATTAATGCAATGACTTCCCAACTTGCAGCATATACATGCAAGCCGCTTACATGAAAAGTACTGCACAAGCTAACAATCAGAGCAATAAGTCAATCCCATGCAGTCTGTACATCACCATGAGAGGACAAAACCCGATAATAGAAAAAATATTCCCTATTATGCCCCATGAAAATCCCTACAATCAAGTCGTGGTATAAAAAGACCACAACACAAAAGAGTATTTGAAATCTAAATGAAGAGTGTAACCATGACCAACTGACAAATTTACCTCCAACAACTTCCTTTTGTCCACATTTTCCTGTCTAAAAATAACAGCATTCCACTAGTTTCACACACAGAAAATGATTGCACACCAAATGACCAACCATACATCACTTTTAGTTCCAGGCTAAGCCAAACTTTTCTGTTGCCAAAGATGAACATCCCAGGACTCAGGCAAAACAATGTTTAAATCAGTATACTTCCATGAATAGCAATCCAACCAGACATGATGTTGTTGGTTTATTTTGATTGACTAAATCAAAACCACATAAGGTGGTCCACTCACCTTATCTTCTTAGGATTAAGTTGTTGCTAATCTTATCAGTTAATCTTATCCCTTCATCTTTTTAGCAACTAAGCCCATGTTTTATGCATATCAAAAACATCTCTTTGATGGGAAGAGATTATAAAAGGAGATGTGCATCATGGTCAAGGTCTCTGTGCTTGCTATCTAAAAACCTCAATACACCATCAGTGAGTGATAGTGAAAGCATAGAAGATCCTTAAGCCAAAAGTCATATTAGTTTGGATACCCACAAACTGTTTACAGATTATTTGATTCACGGACAACTGCAAATCATCTTCAAAGCAAACAAGAATAGCAATGGCGGGAGGTATTTATGATCTTAATTTTTCCGCATTTGATCTAATAGCTTCTTATGCATATAAGCGTGATTAGATCATTCAATTTTTCTTACATTTGGTATCAGAGCCAGGTTATTACCTCTGCCTTGCTTTTGGTTTGGTACTCATATTTTTGAAATATTGTTTTATGGAAATATGAGTATTTTATTTGAACGTTTTAATTAGTAAGAAGCATTGGAATCATATGGAAATTGAATTTCTAAGCTTTTTGTAAATTAAAACATGGATTTCGGTGTTGAAAATGACTGAGAAAACCATTGGGTTTTTATTTTGATCGAAACTAGGTCGAGTCAACCCGTCTGAAGATCAAAGACAATAATATCAGTGAAACATGTTTCAATTTTGTGGCTTTGAGTTTTGTGAAATTAACCTGTATTCAAATCTTAGTTTTTGTGTCACAATTCACATTTGGTTTAAAGTGATATTGTGTGACACCGTTTATGATTTGAATTTTTTATTTATGTTATTGTTACTATTGTCATTTACGCTATTTGGGTTGCTAAACTTTTATTTTGATCTTCGTGAACCAAATAAATGACTATAAAGCATATTGAAATAATGACAATTTTATGATGTGTTCACGTAATTTATTGTTATTTAGATATTCAGTTTATATCTTTTATTCCATAAAGATAGGAATATTTAAATATTTAGTTTATATCTTTTATTCCATAAAGATAGAAATGTTTAGATATTCAGTTTATATCTTTTTATTCCATAAAGATAGGAATATTTAGATATTCAGTTTATATTTTTTTATTCCATAAAGATAGGAATGTTTAGATATTCAGTTTATATCTTGGAAACTTTTTCTGTATGTGATTCATTTACTTCACTCACTACATATATTAATTTGTATTTATAAGAGAATATTTTGTGATATATGTTCACATGATATATTGTTATTCTGTCATTACATGTATTAATTTATGTTTTCCTATACATGTAATATTAAGTTGATTAATCTGAATGATTGATTATTTAATTTTATTGTTTATGATTAATTACAATAAAAATAATTTTGGAAATTAGATAATATTTAGTGATCTTTATAATTTAATTGATTAAAGCCTAGCCACAATAACTTTAATTATTTAATTATATATTAAGAGTCTCTAGATCACATAAGGTAAATAATATTAATTGTAATTAATCATAATATAATATAGTAGATATTATCCCACAGGAATTTCTATTATATTTTTGTATGATTAATTAGGATAAGATATTAAATTATATTTTTTTGATTTGCCCACAGGGATCAAGAAATATAACTTGATAGTTTTATCATAATGTTTATGTGAATTTAATTGAATTAAAATTTTAGCCCACAAGCAAATTTTATGTCGCTAAATTCATAATTTTATAAGCATGACTTACATTGGTAAAGCATGATACATTATTTTTGTCTCAAATTTTAATGATAAGCATATATGTTGAATTATTTTGCAACTATACAACCTATTAATACAATTGTTGTCCCGGAATTGAGAGGAGATTATTTTTTCTATCTGGAAGGAAAAGATTTTGCTAACGTTAGGGTATATGAACATTGATTATACTATCTTGAAAGTTGAGCCACCAGCAATTATAGAGAACGATGAACCACAGGAGATGGATCTGTATGAATATTGGAAAGATCCAACTGACTCTATGTGATGTTCATCAAGACTAAAATACAGGCTGATATTAAGGGCTCAGTTGAACAGTATGACAATGTGAAATTGCTCCTGAAGTAAATTGATGAACAATTTGAGACTTTAGGGAAGGCATTGGCCAATACCTTAATAATGAAAATTTCTTCCATGAAGCTCAATACTCTGAGGGGTGTTCGTGAGCACATCATGCATATGAGGGACATTGCAGCTCAACTAAAAACTCTAGAGGTGGACATGTCTAACTCTTTTCTGGTGCATTTTATTCTGAATACTCTCTCAGCACCATATGGTCCCTTTAAAATATCTGACAACACATAAAGATAAATGGTCTATTAATGAACTCATGACCATGTGTGTTCAGGAAGAAGGGAGGTTGCAGTTGGAACAAGGAGAAAGTTCTCTTATGATGACTGAAAGGAAGGATAATAAGAAAGGCCATAAGAACAAGGGAAGTGGTAAAATACCACCTCAAGCTGGAATTAAGAAATAATCAAGGTGTTTCTTCTATAAAAGGAAGGGGCACATGAAGAAAGATTGTCCTAAGTTCAAGCTATGGTTTGGAAAAGAAATGTATGACTACCTATTTAGTTTGTTATGAATCTAATATGATTAATCATAACACATGGTGGATTGATTTGCAGTATGGTCTTTTCTATATTAATTTGCAAAATGATACCACTTATGATGTTGTGCATGTTAATGTTGGCACAAAATGATGTGTTATGAATGAGGATTTTCCTATGTTGTGGCACCTAACATTAGGACACATCTCTATTGAGAGAATTAAGATATTGGTAAATGAAGGGGTACTTAGTGCTTTGGATTTTGCTGATTTTGATACTTGTATAAATTGCATTAAGGGTAAGCAAACTAACAAGTCTAAAAAGGTGCAAAGAGGAGCTCAAATCTATTAGAAATCATATATACAGATATTTTTTTGTCCAGACATGGACGCAAGTAGTCTGAAATAATTTATCACCTTCATAGACGATTATTCACGATATATGTATCTCTACTTACTTCATTCTAAAGATGAAGCTTTAGATGCCTTTAAATTTTTTAAGGCCGAAATGGAGAAACAATGTGGAAAGCAAATTAAGTTCATGAAATGTGATAGAGGTGATGAATATTATGGTAGATACACGGAGAATGGACAAGCACCTGATCTATTTGTGAAGTTTCTTCAAGAACATGGGATTGTTGCCCAGTACACTATGTCTGGTTCTCCGGATCAGAAAGGTGTGACAAAAAGAAGAAACCAAACCTTAATGGACATGGTACAAAGTATGCTTAGTATTTCCAAGCTTACTAAGTCATTGTGGACTGAAGCACTAAAGACGACAGTGTACATATTGAATCGATTTCCAATTAAGGTTGTCCCAAAGACACCATTTGAGTAATTTAAGAGTTGGAAATCAAGTTTGCGACAAGTACACGTTTGGGGATGCCTGTCTGAAGTGAGAATCTATAACCCACAAGAAAAGAAGTTTGGCCCAAGGACCATTAGTGGATACTTCATTGAATATGCTGAAAAGTCTAAGGGATACAATTTGTATTGTCCATTTCAAAGTACAAGGATTATGGAATCAAGAAATATTGAATTTCTTGAGAATGACTTGATTAGTGGGAGCGATCAATCCAGAGATTTTGTTTCTGAGAAAGATCATTCAGTTACTTAACCATCCACTTCAAATCTTAGATTGATTGTTATTAACAATACCCTTCCAGCTCAACCGGGTGTTGTGCAACCTATTATTCAAGATCCACAATCTGCTGATAATCTAGTTGATCAAGTTGTTCATGAGGAGCAAGAAGAAATTGTTGATCAACCAATTGAACAACAAGTTCCTCAAGAAGATAATGAAACAACATTAAGGAGATCTACTAGAATAAAGAAATCAGCAATACCGAGTGACTTTGTTATGTATCTACAGGAATCTGACTATACTATTGGAGCTGAAAATGATCCTGAAATATTTTCACAAGCCATGAGTTCTAAAGAATCAAACTTGTGGTATGATGATATGAATGATGAGATGAATTCTATGGCATCGAATGGATTCTGGGGTCTTGTTTAGTTGCTTGATGGTGCAAAAGCCATTGGATGTAAATGAGTCTTTCTAAGAAATATTCATTTAGGCAACATTGAGAGATATAAAGCAAGACTCATAGCCAAGGGATTTAATCAAAGGAAGGAATCAACTATAAGGAGACATTCTCTTATGTATCTAAGTAAGATTCTCTTCACATCATTCTGGCACTAGTTGCACATTTTGACTTAGAGTTGCAACAAATGAATGTGAAAATGGGTTTTCTCAATGGAGACATAGATGAAGAGGTTTATATAAAACAACGTGAAGGATTCTCCTCTATTGAGGATGAGCAATTGGTATGCAAGCTTAAGAAATCTATATATGAAACAAGCCTCCCGTCAATGGTACTTAAAATTTCATGACGTTATTTCTTCATTTGGTTTTGTAGAAAATGTAATGAATCATTGTATATACCATAAGATCAGTGGGAGCAAAATTTGTTTCCTTATTTTATATGTAGATGATATTTTATTTGCAACCAATGATAAGGGTTTACTATATGAGGTTAAACAATTTCTCTAAGAACTTTGATATATTGGATATGGTGATGCCTCTTACGTTATTGGCATCAAGAGACAAAGTAAGAGGTGTTCTTGGTTTGTCTCAAGAGACCTATATTGACAAAGTTTTGGAAAGATTTAGAATGAGTGATTGTTTAACAAGTATAGCTTCCATTATGAAGGGTGACAGGTTTAATTTAAGCCAATGCCCGAAAAATAATCTTGAGCGGGAACAAATGAAGAACATTCCTTATGCTTCAGCTGTTGAAAGCCTTATGTATGCTCAGGTCTACACAAGACCTGATATTGCCTTTGCGTTTGGAATGTTAAGGAGATATCAAAATAACCCAGGTTTAGACCACTGTAAAGTTGCAAAGAAAGTGATAAGATACCTTTAGGAAACTAAGGATTATATGCTTATGCACAGACGGACTGACAATTAGAAGTGATTGACTACTCAGATTCAGACTACACTGGCTGTGTTGATTCGAGAAAATCGACTCTGGGATATATTTTTATGCTAGCCAGTGGAGCTGTGTCTTGGAGAAGTATCAGGCAGACCTTAATTGACTGCTACTTCCACTATAGAGGTTAAGTTTGTTTCTTGTTTTGAGGCTACCTTACATGGTGTATGGATAAAGAGTTTCATTTTTGGGCTTAGAGTTATGGATTCCATTTCTAAGTCATTGAAGATATACTGTGATAATTCAGATGTTGTTTATATGGATAAGAATAACAAAATTTATAGTCGAAGCAAGGACATCGACATTAAGTATCTAGCCATAAGAGAATGTGTTAAAGATAATACAGTGGTTATTGAACACATTAGCACTGAATTAATGATTGTCGATCCTTTAACTAAGGGCATGCCACCATTCAAATTTAAGGATCATGTGGAAAGGATGGGACTTGGTTCCCGTATGTGATTTTCATTATAAGAATGATATTAAGAAACTCTATTGTGATGTTTTTCATTCAGTTTATGCGCATCTACAATTATTTATTCTGAGAAACATCAATTAAGTTTGGACCTAGAATAAACATTGGGTTTATTCATTAAGTTGTATGGGTTTGAGAAATATAATGCAATGTAATACATGGAAGGTACTACTCGCGTATATATTAGAGGAACTATCGCCATGATTCATGTATTTTATTTCTCACTAACGTATATGATAAGATATGTGGACCAAATGGGAGAATGTTGGTTTATTTTGATTGACTAAATCAAAACCACATAAGGTGGTCCACTCACCTTATCTTCTTAGGATTAAGTTGTTGCTAATCTTATCAGTTAATCTTATCCCTTCATCTTTTTAGCAACTAAACCCACGTTTTATGCATATAAAAAACAATCTCTTTGATGGGAAGAGATTATAAAAGGAGATGTGCATCATGGCCAAGGTATCTGTGCTTGCTATCTGAAAACCTCAATACACCATCAGTGAGTGATAGTGAAAGCATAGAAGATCCTTAAGCCAAAAGTCATATTAGTTTGGATACCCACAAACTGTTTACAGATTATTTGATTCACGGACAACTGCAAATCATCTTCAGAGCAAACAAGAATAGCAATGACGGGAGGTATTTATGATCTTAATTTTTCCGCATTTGATCTAATAGCTTCTTATGCATATAAGCGTGATTAGATCATTCAATTTTTCTTACAGATGCACCACTTTTGAAGTGAAGAGATGTTGCGCAGATTCATCACAACTCAAGCAAAGCGGACAAGTGAAATCATTGTCTTGAACAATTACATTTTGCGACTTCAAGTTGTTTTTAGTTGGTAATCTATCACTAAATAATCTCTAGAGAAGGAGTTTAGCTTTATTTGGGCCTTTAATTCGAATTCCGAAACAGTCTATTTGTATATACAAGAATAAGGCTGCATACAATATTTCTTCCCTTTACCTTCGCATAGTGTGGAATCTCCGGACGTATGTAGTTTTTTTCTTTTTTAATTATCCACAGCTGATAAAAAAAACTTTATAGGATCCTCCACTTCTTGAAGGCCACAAAGCATTTGGTATGTCGATGCGGTAGTGTACTTCCCCAAAGAGCTTTCTAGTCCTCTCCCTCCTTTTGTATTCTAACCCCCCATAAGTTTTTATGCAATTGATGCTCAAGTTGTTTTCCCATTCAAAAAGATTTCTCCTCCAATTAACCTCCCCACACCATGTATCCTTCCTCCAAGTGCCCATATTGCCTACAACTTCTTCCTTTTGATCCGAAATTAGAAAAAATCTCGGTAATAAACTTGCTAAATTTTGTCCATCCAGTCAATCATCCAACCAAAATCTTATTTTATCACCGGTATCAAACTTACAAGACACCCATTTCTCAAATCACTTTTGAAAGGTTTTCCCACCACACACCCTCTTCAAATCTCTCCACCATAGAGACTCCCAACGATGCTCCCCCTTCCTCAAAAGTTCACACCATCCCTCATATTTCGAAAACAACACATCTCTCCACAGCCCTCCCTCACTATGAAATAAATTTTACCTCCATTTTCCCAACAAGGTTTCATTAAAAAGCCTCATATTTCTAACCTCAAGACCTCTTAGGCACTTATCCTTGTAAACATCCTCTCACTTAACCCAAGCTATTTGTTTTTGCTCTCTCCATGCCCTCCCCACAAAAAACTTCTTTGAATCCCCTCAAGCTTAGAACAGACTAATTTAGGAATCCTAAACAAGAAAAAGAAAGAAAAAAAAAGGTAAGGAAGATAGTATTGAATTTATCAAGCATAGTCTTCCCGCAAGTAACATTTGTTTGTGTTTCCAAAGAACCAATTTTCTGGAAGATTTGTTGACTATAGGTAGCCAAGTCTCCATTTCCCTGTTTGCCTGAATAGGAATACCAAGGTAAGTGAAAGGCTAGGAAAGTATTCTACAATTTAACAGGTCAGCTTATTTTTCCACCACCCTTTGCTCCACCCCAATAGCTTCAAAGCAGCGGTTAGAGAAATTTATCCTCAACCTAGACACCAATCCATAATACAAAAATTAAAACAATATTTTGAAAAATACTTTCTAGAACCCATTATTATATATTTTGAAAAATACATTTCGAAATTATGTTTAACTTTTTATACTCTGTAAAATATTTTCCAAAATACAAATAAACAAAACATTATTTCGGAGTTTACTTTCCAGAATGATGATATAGGATTATTTTGGGTATGACAAGTATTTATGATAGTAAGGAGAATGTACTTAGGAAAAAAGGGGAGTCGATATAGCAAAAGCCTAATGAAATTGTACTAACGAAACCAGGCTCATCATGGTTGATAGTGAACAAGAAATGGTCTACATAGGATTACTTTACTTCTTTTTTATTTATTGATAATTTGCATAGGATTACTTGTAACCAAGCAGGCTGGAGAATGATATACCTTTATTTTTTCTTTAATGAGTGAAAAGAATGACTTTTGTCATATGGACTATTTGAGCCATTCTTTTGACACGAGTCAAAAAGTCATATATTCCACAGGTTGTGTTACCAAAAAGAAGATACCTCTACTCGTTTGGTAAAGGGATCTTTTCATCGTAAAAAGTAGGGCCTTAAAACAAGGCTTTTGAGACATACAAACTTTCGTTAAGTAAATAAGATTAATGGCACCAAGAAAGATGGGAAAAAGGTGATAAAGTAAAAGCACTTGCAAAAAAGGAGCTTCAGTCTTTGCCTGGTTAGAACTGCACTTCAAACCATTTCCAATTATGACTTGCTCCTGGCTATACAATTAAATGATAAAGAAAACGAGGTAGGGTAGTGCCCCCAAAAAAGAAAAAGGATAATGACTTCACCAGCGTAAAAGAGACTTCTTACATGATCAAATGTGACATACTATAATTTCATGACTTTTTCCCCGCTATTAGATCATGCTTTCCTAGGAAATAATTTTAAAAAGTATATATTTCCAACTCTTTTCAGCACTGCTCTTTTCTTGAATTGAAAAAAGAATCAAAATCACACCAATGAATCATTCTAGTTCACATATTCATCTCAAACCAATGGACATGGGCCACATACATCCATAACATCCTATACCTTAATTTTTTTGTCCAACACAGATATCCTTCGTTGGAGGCAATCCTATTCGAGTCGGATACGACCACTATGGATGGCAAAATTCTCCCTCAAGTATTTAACATATCTTATACCATCTATATACACTACCTTAAATGAGGAGTGTTGCAGAAAGTAATCACCATCAATTTGTTGTTTATTGTGGCAAACGCAAAAAATCATCATTATCAGAGAGCATAGTTCAATATAGATTTTAGTACACCATTGAAAATCACACAATAGATTTCACAAAGTAATGCTACCTGCAAAGTGAAACTAAAGCCAACAATATGCACTAGTTTATTTGACCAAAAATGGCAATAGAAATTATTATAAGCTCTCCTGAAATGCATGAGCACGAGAAATAGCTGCCGGATTGGCTTCCAAGATTTGAGAGGCACCCAACACACAATCTTTGCCTTCTTTTGGTTCAATTTTTTTAAAAATATGACCATTTGATACAAATTGCTGCTTATCAGGCTTGATAGCTAATGTAGCTCTTATAGGACTTTCTGAGGCCTCATTTGGGGCATCAATTCTAATGGTCTTAGGAACCAAAACACACTTTTCTGATTTCTCTTCATCAGTGCAAACTGTATCCCTAGTGTGCTTTCCAAGTGTTGGTGAGCCATTGCCTGAGCAGCAACTGTTGCTAGTCGAGGAAGACGGCGAAAGGCAAGCATTGGATCCTATTGACACTGCCCCAGTTCCAGCATTCCAAAGTGGCGTTCCACTCCAGTATGATGGTGGTACAAATTGCAAAGGAATGCTTGGTGGGCACATGCCAGGAATTGCAGCCGTTGGTGTGGGACACCATTGCATTGCTGCAGGACCAGTGTTATTATATGGATTGCACATTGGTGCCGAAGATCGATGAACAGCTTCCATGGAATTCACATTATTCCAACCTGGATAAGGTAATACCCATGGAGGAACAGGGTAACATTGCAACCAATTTGATGTATTATGTTCTGATAATTCATTTCCTTGAGCACCATTAGTCGTCACAGAAGATCCACATAAGGATGGTTCCCCTCTATACTCTACACAGCTGATAGAACTTGCATCAACACATCTTCTCTGGTCTCTAAGATTAAGCATTGAATCCATCGATTCACAAAGAGGGGTATCGGGACCAAATTTCAACACGGTGCCATTATCTGCTGAAGACCTGAAAGGAACTGAGGATTCAAGACCGGCGATATGCTGCTGTTGGAGACCAGACGAGTCTGTGGTTTCTAGCCTGGAGGCTGGAATTCCATCAGAGGTTACGATAATGTGTTGGTATTGAGAGGCTAGGTGCTTATTCTTCCGTCTCCCAGCACCTATGGGAACATTTCTCATTGTTCCACCAGCAGTCCAGTACCTTTGGCAGTTCTTGCAGAAATGTCGAGGTTGATTGACATTGTAGTTATTAAAATAACAAAACTTGGTGTCCATACTGTTGCATCGTGGGCACTGAAGAATCTTGTCTGGTTTCTTTAAGATTTTATCTTGATCAGAGCTACCAGTCTCCATATTATCTTCCACAGGCTTGGGATTTACAATTGGCTCATTTTCCTGCACTTTACGTTGGGACTCTTGTTTACTATCCCTTGAATCAGAAGTATTTTCTTGTTGCTCAGAGTTTTCTCCACATTCACTAGGTATTTTCATTTCTGTTTTCTTTATGCTGCTGCAAGTATCCTAAAAATTTAAACCACAATCAGTGGTAAATCAAGCAGAATCAAATCTAACAACATACCGAAAAAATAGACAAAGAAAGCAGAAAAAGATAATGATCATGTTATACTCATCTTCCATCAAATACTACAAAATACCAAATACCAAGCAATCAGTATAAATTTAATCTCTTTTGATACCTCAACTTAATAGCCATCTATTTTGTAAGTCTTCATCTTTATTCTTTTGGATAAGCATGTCCTTACGAATATATTACCTATGTCTCAAATTCAGTTTATCTCTTACAACCTGAGCATAAGCTAAGTATATAATATTCATATCCAAGAAAAATAAATGTCTCTACTACTGACCATTGACTAAGCATTCAACTGAATTCATATACTTGAATTGCTCGGCAGCAAGACTTTTCATAATTAAAGTAAAAAGGGTTCAAAGCAATTATTGTGTATAAATGCCAAAAGAAACCACAAAGAATGCCTAGAAAATTAGCGTATAAAATACATTTAATACTAGGAAAAAGACTAAATTCTTTGTGATACATCAAGCAAAGAGAAATAGAAGATATTACAAGATCCAATCTGTTGAAAAGAATCAGTTACATCAAACCACCACCAATAACAATAACCAAAGATGCTCCAATTCAAAATGAAACAAGTTCAAAGTTATATTTCATAGGAATAAGAACTTGCTTCCACTGAACACCGCCTTTGTTTATACAAATCTAAAGTCTAAACCTGAAACACACGCACAAACACACAAATATTCTAAATTAAGCCGTCCCAGTAAAAGATAACAATTAACAAAACTTCCATTTATAAAGAGACAACACCACACTTCAAATTCAACAAGGTTCTAAAGCTTGAAATGAACTCTAATAACCACCCAGAACATAATATAAAAAAAATCTCAAGAACCCCATAAAGCTTTACACGCAAAACATAAATAAATAAAAAAAATCCAATTTTACGTCCAACCCATTTACACAAACAAGGAATAAAAAATCAAAAACCATGATTCATGAAGAAATGAACCAAAACAGTTATTGTTGGCTAACTACATAAGAAAAGCATGTACCGTGGGTCCAGAGTTCGCCGGAATCTGACATTCCGGCACCGGAATCTTCCTTCCAAATAGCCTGATACCCGGATCCTTCTCTGTCTGAGACATGCTGCTGGTGTTGTGTTGCACACTCTGAAACTAAGCACCTCCAACACCCATTACATAGAACAGAAGAAGTGAGAGAGAAAATCAGATATATTAGTGAGAGAGAGAGAGAGAGAGAGAAAAGAAGAAAAAGTGGCTTTCTTTCTTTCTTTCTCTTTCTGAGTTTTGTTTCCACACAAGACAACTTTTCAAGAGAAGACAGACATCACACTTGCACTAAAAATCCCTCTGAAGAAAGGAAAAAAAAAGTCCCACCCTGCAAAAAGCACAAACAACGTGAGGCATCAAAGGCACACAACACTAACAGTAGTACTACTACCATGTCATATGTTTTTTTTTTCTTTTTTATTTTATCGACCTTTAAAAATAAAATGAATAATAATTTTTTTTTTCTTTTTCTCCTCTCTTTCCCTTTTTCTCATACAAAGTCTTTTTCTTTTAAAAAAGATTACATTTTTATTATTTTTTGGAAAAAGTGTTTGTTGCCTTTTCTCTTTACTTCTCATTTGTGTTCAAATATGTGACCCTACGCTGAATATTAAATCCTTCTCGTATCAGCCTGGCTTTCCTCGTTTTAACATACTAATTAGTTATGCTCACAGTAAATTTTATTTATTTTTTAATATGAGAATTTTTTTTATTTTATTCACTGAATAGATAAATAATAATTAATGTTAACCGATTAAGAAACTTTTTTATCCTTCTAATTTTTAAACAAATATGTACAATACAATGTGATTAATTTTTTAATCAAGATTTTTCTCTTTTCAAATACATAACACTTGAAATTGAGAGTTTGTTTTAAAAATAAAATAGATATATAAGGTGTGAACCGACTATTATAAGTATTTTGTAAATATGAATATCTTTCATTAACAACAAAAATTGAACGTCTTCTCACACTAATTTTTGTCCCGAATAAAAGACAAAAAAAAAAGTAGAATTCATTATCATTCGTGCAAGTTTCATTAATTGATGTTCACTTCACTTTTATAATAGGATGAGACGGTCAATCGTCATTTCTACGATTAAAAAATGTAACCACTTTTTAAAACCTTTATAAGAAAGCTTAACAGCATTCATACTTTTTTTTGATATAGCATAAATACTTATTTTTAGAAAAATGGAACGTAGTAATATTTTGCATTTAGATGTGAGTAGATATGCAATTTTGATGCATTCGGGCAGGTTTATTGACCAAAACACGGGAAGTTGAAGTTCATTTATTAGCATTAGAAGCATAGTATGAATATATTATTGTTATTATTGTAAGGAATAAAAGGGAAAATGGGGAAATAGAGGGGAAAGGGGGTGGAGACAGGTGGCAGATGAGTCAGCAAGAGGGGTGGCATAATGGCCAAGAGATGGGAGTGGGTAAAGATGTGGATGACGTGAGAAAGAGAAAAAGCAAAAAGTGCCGACTCGACTAGGCCCCAAGCGATGGGGTGAGCTTTTTACGCCGCCTTCAACGTTTATGGCTTTTTTCCCACTCACCTGCTAGAGCATTTTCAACGGAGGTACTCACCTGTGAGTTGTTTAATTTTAAATCATATTATTTAATTATTTATTGTTCTTAGATATATCATATAGAATTATTTATATAAGTAATTATTATTTAATATGATTATGTTAAATAATATATATTTTTGAAATATTGTAGAATTTGTAAAATTAATTTAAACATTCATCTTAATAATCTTAGAATTAGAGTAAATTTTTGAATAAAATATTTAAATTTATGTAAAATTATAAGCATAAATAATTCATTTTAAACAACTATGTATTATATAAAAAAGATAAAGTGATGTGAAAATTTTGTATTTTGTTCTTTTTATAAATAATGGAATATCGTTATGCTAAAATTTGTATAGATTTTTAGAAAGTTAAAAAATGTACATGTAATTGATGAGTTTAAAATTATTTACACATAGGATGGAAATGGATCAGGCCACCTATCAGGAGCCTTTGGCCTAGCCTGTTTAAGGTCTGGTCCGGTCTGACTTGTTTATTAAAAAGGTCAGGTTAAGGTTTTTTGAAAAGTCTGTTTAGATAAAAAGGTTAAGCTCAAGCTTTAAAAAAAGTTTGTTAGGCCTATCAGGCTGACCTATTTAATATATATATATATATATATATATATATATATATATATATATATGACTAGATTATTGAATGAAACTTATGATATTTTATTTAGCTTATTTATTTTGTTTATAATATTTAGTTGAATACTTAAAGTGCTCTAATTAATTTTAACTTATTTTTTCATGCACAAATTAAAAAGGAAGTATTTGTCTTTATTTATATTAAATTTTAAAAAGTATTATGCGAATTTTCAAAATTTCACTAGTCATTAGATTTTCTTTATATATAATATTTATTGTAAAATGGGCTTTATAATAAGCTTATAGGCCAAACTAGGCTTTTAAATAGGTCAGACCAAACAAAAAAAAAGCCTATGACAGGTAAATAGGACAGGTCAAACTTTATGTTTTTAAATCAGGCAAAGGTCAGGCCTAACCAAGCCTGACCTGGGCTGGCCTATTTCCACCCCTATTTACACATTACTCCATATAATAATTTTATTAAGTTTTATATTTTAAAGGTTATATTAAAAATAATTATTAATTAATTAATAGTGTAGTCTATTCGTGTTATCACACTTTAAGATGAGGGGTTGTATACTGTATTAATCGAATGTTGATTGGATTTTCATATTTCTTTAGTCTCTTCATACTATTGTACTTGAGGTTGAGAGCTCTATACCCTCCCGATTGTATATTGATCGAGTCACTTGGGTCATCAGTTGACCTTATTAGTCGAGTGGTTGACCAACCTACTATCAACACTACGTGTCACTATTGTAACCGCCTAAGGTATATCTCTCCCAAGACCTTATTGGTGTCATGTCAAACTAGTTGGTGATGTGATAACTCATGTAGCTAATGGTGTGGTTGTCATGTAATCGCTTAATAGTGATACTTGACGACAAGAATGAAAAATGTTAGCAGTGGAAAATGTTAGGGATTAAGATCAATTAATTTATATTTTGGGACTAAAATTGAAATTTGAAATAGTTTAGGGACCAAAATGTATTATGCTAAAATACGTTTTTAATTCTCGATATATGCCTTTTTTTTATCTTTGATAAATTTTTTCTTTGTTTTTGTTCCTTGTATTTGAAAAGGTTTATTTTTGATCTCTGCCATTAGGATTTCTATGTTAACTAGTGATGTGATTGTTAACTTTTTAAAAATATGATTTGTGATAGTTTCAGAACCGTAAGTATTTGTTTAGAATTTTAAATTATATATTCTAACGATATTTAGAATCACTTAAACAAGAAGAAAAAAAATCTTCTTGTTTAAATGAGAAAAATTTTGTCCACAACATACCCATATCAACAAATACTTGAATCTTAACCAAATCAACAACATTTAGTACAATCAAATTTTAAACTAAGAAATTAAACATTACAAAGCAAATTAGGAACTAAGAGAAACGTTACTTAATTGTTAGAAATGTTAGTTGGAGAATTTAAACTAGTGATAATTTCTTCCTTTCTTCTTCCTTTATCTTTTTTTAACTGCTAGACCAATCTTATATATATATATATATATACACTAATCAAATCACTGACCTTTTATTCTTGGTGTCATCACTTGCCTTTTCTCCATAATTTATAATTAGAGTATGTTTGATGGGAAAAGAAAAAGAAGTGAGAAATAAAGTGAAAACAAATATGTTTGAATTAAAAAAAACAAATAGATGAGAAATTTATTTGATATATATATATATATATATATAAAGGTTTAATTTTATGAGGATGATGTCATGTCACAATTTTATATTCATTCTCTTCAAAATTATTAATTGATAATATTTAATTCAATCAATTTATTTTAATAATTCCTATTTGATCATGATACTTGTAACACCCCGTATGCATCCGGTGTATTAATCAGATAAGCGCAGTAATTAATATAAAACTGTTTAATTACAACCACGGAAGCGTTTTCGAAACCATATTTCTTGATTCATTATGTATGGTTCGCGGTAAATACTCATCATAAACAAAATCCAGCCCCAAAGATCTATACAACAATAAAATAAATCACGGCAGATGCATAAACGATATCTCTACAGATGTATCAGGAGGTAGACAAAGGTGTATAAATATATATATATATATA
>CM023959.1:25464033-25478249 GCA_013407115.1 Glycine latifolia | reverse complement strand
TATATATATATATATATATATATATATATATATATATATATATATATATATATATCAACTGACACTCACAGTGTCTATACAAAAGAAAAGCATCCAGGTGTTCTGATCTCAAAGATCACTCCCTCACACGAGGGTATACAAACGTACAGTGCATGTACAAAAACAATCCAAGACATGTCTGCACACACACATCTTCCCTCACAGGGGTATAAAACATCAATAAAACAAAACAAGGAGCCTCCATGCTCTCAAGGTGCTGCAACAGCTGTCCCTACTGGGGCCTTCTGCCCTGGGAACCGTCATCTCTGCTAGATGAGTAACCTGTAAATCATAATCTTCACACGGGGTGAGATACACATCTCAGTAAGCTCAGGGTCCTTGGAGGCATCTCCTCCACCCTGGCTCACTTTCATGACACACAGCATCCAAGGCATCACAATCAATGGCCTCCCGGCCCTCATAACAATACATAGCCAATCATCTAGCTCTAATGTATATCTGTGGAACTACGCCGCCAAAGATGCATCATCATCAACATCAGGACTCTCAGTCCTCAGTGTGAGACCGGAACTCACACTCGTGCCATCCCATCGGGAGCTACCTCTTACGCATGGATGCACGTATATGGCACCTCCGAGAATAGGCTTCAACCGCGACGGGACCACCTATCTCTTGGTCTTAAGGGATCATCATCACCCTTTACGTGAGCAAACCAAACTAGGAGTTGCGTTCTGCTCCTAGGGAGGTCCATATCTATCTAACTGGCCAGAAGATCTAATCAACAGGTATCCATACATACAAAGCATAGAAGCATGCATACATATCATTATGAGAAAGCAACAACCAATTCAATGCATGCATCATGAATGCAACCATCACTCCCTCAGAGTATGGTGGAACACAGTAGTGGGAAACACTCCCAAGAAACCAAGAACTTACCTGGCAAAGCCGAGCTCTGCAGTTCTTTTCCTGCTCTGTGGTCTACGCCACTGACACCCTCGGTGTCGCGCCCTATACAAGGTACATAAGCACATATCACAACCAATTCAACCACGCAAGGCATATACATATCACACGGTTCTCAACCGTCACAATGAAAGGAACTTCATTCCTTTTCAAAACCTCTAAGTCGTGTTACTAAAGGTTTACCAAGGCTCATCACCCACAAGCATCTCATAGACCCTCAACGGTCTATCTCAGCTTAAACAAGGCATTAGAGTCACCACAGACTCGATACAAACCAAACACAATGAGCTCAAAGCTCTTTACAAACCCAAAAGCTCAGAATTCACATAAGGCTTGAACGGTTCTTTTCACGCGCAAGACACCGTTCCTATAGCCTCACAAGCACATCAAGGCCATAATCAAGGCTTTTGCATGTCACAACATAGCCAAGTAACTCAGCATACTAACTATACATGCATTACATAGAGCCAAGAATCAAAGTTCACCAAACCAACATTTGAGAGCTAATCCTTCATCCTCACAACATTCTAAACACACATTTCTAAAGGACCTAAGGCTAATACTAGCTCTATCACAAGTGGGTCATTATTCACCCAAAACCCCAACTCACAAATTAAACGGTGAATCTCGAGTTTCTTACCTCAACAACGACAAGGAATGTCCAAGGACAACTCCCCCAAGCTCGGGTGTCTGCGAATCGCCGCCGTTCCTCGTCGAACTCGAGTTCTACGAACTTCCCTTGAGAAAGGGATTCTCTGATTTGGGGGTTTTCTAGGGAAGATTGATGAAGGATTCAAGCTCACCAAGTGTTTTCCAACAAGATAGGGGTTTAAGAAAGGTGATTTGGTGAAAGAAACAAGGTCAAGGAAGCTTGGAAGCTTAACAATGGCGGAATAGGGCCAGAGGAAGAAGAAAGAAGGTTTTTGGCCAAAAAATCGCGAAAATGAGCTTTATATAGTGGCCCTGTCAGAGGTCCCGCGCTGATGGCGCCACTCTGGCGCTACTGGCGCCAGATTCCAGTGAAAAAAAAAGCATTCTGGCGCTACCGGCGCCACATTCCAGTGGAAAAATGGCTTTCTGGAGCCACTCTGGCGCTACTGGCGCCAATCTCACGCTAACGGCGCCAGAAAATCCGTCGCTAACACTTTTTTGACGGAATATAGCAAATTTAAACTTTTCTTTCTTTTTCTTTTATTTATTTAACCTTGGTTATTATAATACTACTAAGTGAGATAATTATTCTATTTGAAAATAATTATAATTTAAATGATGTATAAAATTTAAAAATAATAATTAAAAAATAATTCAAAACTGAATTGATTCTGAAAATTTTATATTATATGATATTTAATGTATTATAATTATGGTTATTTTTTTATTAATTGTCATAATTTTCTATAATTTACATGTAATTTAAAAATTATACATTCTTTTTTTAGGTATTTTTTTTTGACATTTTATTGGTTGTTCCATATGCATTCCATTATTTATCAACATTAAATATAATTATTCTATTAGTATTTAATGTAATACTATATCATTTAAAAAATTTGATACATTTTTTCTAACACAGGTATATAATTATTTATCAATATTTAATATAACTCCTCTATTAGTGTTTAATGTAATAAAATTTAATATTATTATTTTAAAAAATTGATACACTTTTTCTAATACAGGTATATAATTATTTCTGTATACAAAATTTTATAATTTCATACATTTCTTCTTCTGAAAATATATTTTTAAAATTTTAACAACTTTAGTTTAAGTATTCTAACTAATATAGTATCATTCAAATAATTAAATAAACATTGATTTTAATCAATTTACAAATAATTAGTTATATTATTAATACTTAAATCAAATAAAAAAATTAAACTACATCATACCTATAACATATCCAAATAATTTTATTATATTTTTATCATTATTTTTATAAATTGATCTTATTGCTTATAATATGTATATATTATAATTTTAACATGTTTAATTAAATATTTAAATTTAAAATTTTATTATAAAAGAATATTTTACTACGTGAACAAATGTTATTTTTTGACAAAAATTAGTCATTGACAAAACCAATAAATACTTTGTATCACTAACATGATTACTATAAAAAAATAATTAATAAATTATTTTTTTTAAAGAAAGAAAAATGGAGCATGCAAAATATTAGCAAAGTGAAGAGAATTCTACCCAAGACACACCTCCAATAATAATAATTTTTTGAAGTATGTGTGAATATAAAACTACATTTAAATATTTATTGATATATCTACTATACATGTATTAAAATATAAATTAAATAATTCAAAATTTAAAATAATTTAAAAATTATTTCTATAAATTATAAAATATGAATTTAATATTATACCACATGATAGAATACAAATTACTAAAAACTAGTAGACTCATTGTGAAACTCATCACTTTTTTTTTTACTTCCGAACCTATTTCTTTTTCATCTTCCACTACATGATGCTAGTTGTTATTTTCCTCTTACATTTTCAACTTGTTTTTAAGAACTTGAACGGGCAGAATTCATATATTTTGAAAGAAACTTGAAAAAACTATTTTTTTATTTTGAATGCTAATTATTTTTATGGTATAATTATTTATTCATTAAGACATTTCTGTTGAATAAGTTTTAGATAATCTTTGATTATATAATAATTTAACTTTTTTTGTCGTGAGATCAAATATCTTTGTATCTACAATCAATATGTTATTGGTCTTACTAAAATTGAACTTGGTTATGTTAAGTAAAGTTTTATGGTTTAAGTTTTGTGAATGAAAAAAAATGTAATTAAATGAATATTTTATTATAACTAACAAGGTAGATTTTCTGACAAAAAAATAATTGTATTAAAATTAATAAATACTTAATATTAATTTTATGATGATAGAAAAATATTATCCGCCCAAATTAATTATTTAAGCTTAAGAAGTTCCCCGGATCTTTCAATTTTAGAAATAATTAACAATATATATCCTATGTCACTCGATCAATTAATGTTACAATGAAATTATATTTATGTTTATGTATAGACAATTCACGGATGTTTCTAACCACACCTATCCCTCGTACTTAATTCGTTGGTTTGACTTTGTAACATTAGGCTGCAAAAAAGCCAAGCAACCCAGCATATATATGATATTGTAAAAGTAAAAGATTTTTTTTTTTTTAGGTTGAAAAAGTATAAGATAAAAAACATAAAAAGCTGCAGTGATAACTGATAAGGATCAATCGCTGGTGGCCTTGAAAGGTAACAAATGCTTTTGCCCTTTCCTCCACCAATTTTACAAATTTTTTTCATGAATTCACGAAATTATATAATTATCAGATTCAACATGTGGTGTTTGCTTGTTTCATTTTATTTTCTTCATTTGATTTTAGTTTCTATTTGTACCAAAGACATGATCACATAGGATCAACCTTATCTTATCTGTCTAACACAGAGAATATGTAAGAAGATGATAATATTAGAATATGCAACAAAGAGATTTCTGTCCTTCCTTCTTTAAAATTATGAGATAATGTTTTTGGCTGTTTATATATTCTGCTTTTACGAAAAGAATTATGTCCAAGTTTATCTGGTTTCTATTCTCTTTTTTTTTTAATGGGATTGTTCTAATTTAGAGATAAAAATTCGAAAATCCAATAAAAGCTTTTAAATCGCTAGATACTTGCAGATGCCTAAAAGAGTATTAAAATCTCATTTCTTAAGCCTATTTTTATATGGTTGTGGTTTTAATTTCACATTTCTATTTTCTGAGCTGGAATAAGCTCATTACTTTTTTAATAAAAGTTGAAATTGGATAAATATCAAAAAAATTATATGATCATATCTGTACCCTGTCTTTGGTGTATAGATCAGTTTCGACACACATTAAAACAAACAGAACAGTATTTATTATTTTCTATTGATTATTCTTAATTTAAAGACTAAAGTACAATATTTTTTAAAACAATAAATACTTCCGTTTTATTTAATAATAGATTTTCAATCTTCCAATTATTTTTCAATTACTAAATAAAAATATTGAATTTTTATATTATCAATATATTAAATATACTTATTTTTACTTAGTTTTTTTTATTGAATATTGACTGAATACTGGCACAAATGCAAATGATGTGAACCAATTAAGGAAGGTTTAGAACCTTTGAACCCACAAATAACTTGAATTACATGTACCCAGAAAAGTTAAGAATCATGTTTGGTGATCAACTTAAAACCTTAATTACAATACACAATAATCCAAAGTATTTGAGACACCACAATAAAAGTCTTGATAAATAAAAAAAGTTTTAAAAAAACAAGAGAAAAAACTCTTAATATTCTGAACTCTGAGAAAACTCAGTTTCATTCAACTTCAACTTAGTTTAAAGCTACAAGGTTGTCTCTGTTTATAAGTTAAGCTTTCCTCTAAAAGGAATGTGATAGTTAGAATTTCTTGTACAATTTTTAAGATAAGACAATATCCACTGACATATTATTGGCTTAAGTGAAATTAGCTCGATCCACTTAAGCAAAGTATCAATTTGAGCCTTGTAGATATAAAAACGTGATTTTGAAGGGAGATCCATTGAAAGTAACAAGTAAGGTTCTTTAAATAAAATTAATCATCAATAAAATTAGTGGATATTTCACACTGATATCCTGGAGAAAAAAAAAGATAAACAATAATGACCAATGTTATGTTGATCCAAGTAAAATTGGGTTCAAATCACTAAAGTAAAGTCTTGGATTTAATTCTCATAAATAGAAAAAAATTGATTGAGAGAAGAGACTCCATGTTAAGATTAATTGTTGATAAAATCCACAAATATTTTCACATCAATAACATGATAATTAACATAAACAATGACATAATTAAAAATTATAATGACAATAAAAAATGAAAAAAAGGGAGAGAACATGCGAATGAGAAGGAATTCAACCAAAGCTAATTTACTCAGCAAAAATGAATTCTTAAAAATTAAACAAATTTGATTAAAAAAATCACTTTACCAATTTGATTTTTTATTCATTTTATGTTTTAGTCCAGGATAAAAGTTGTTAAAAAAACGACTATTGCTATTTACACATATGATTTTCCTAAGTACATCCCGATACTTCCCTTTTTGCCCCTTAATTACCTATGATATCCTTTTACTTAAAAAAGTACACCTCTTTTTCTTTCTAAAAATGTATTTTCAAAATTACATATACCTATTCTAAAAATGTATCTCCGGAACTATGATTCATAGTTATGGAGATATACTTTCGAAATAGGTATATATTTTCAATAAAATATCACTTAAGCATTAAGATGGTTGACGATAAATAAAAAAAATTATTAACATTTATCTTATACCAATGTTTATTAGTCTTATTTTCATCCTATCATTAGTATTCTTTAAATCCTATTTAAAATTTGATTTTCATCTTATCTTTATTATTCTTTAAACCCGAATTTTACACTATCTTCACCATATATTCATTATATAATGTTGTATTTTCATCATTATTGTACAACATTTTGCATTTTCCTTCATGTGGCAATGTGCTTTGAGGTACATTTATCACTAACTTCATGTGACATTGAATCGTTGACGTAGACTTGGATTAGAAAATGAATGAACATACTTAAAGGAAAGAAATCATCGTCAAAAGTCTTGTTTTGTAATTAAGGTGTATAATAAATGAAGTTAGTAATGAACGTACTTTAGAACACAGTACCACATGAAGTAAAACAAAAAAAAATGGTATAATAATGATGAAAAAGCAATATTATATAATGAATATATAGTGAAGATAGTTTAAAATTAGAGTTTAAAGAATAATAAAGATAAAATGAAAATATGATTTTAGATAAGATATAAAGAATATTAATGATAGGATGAAAATGAGATTAACAAATATGGATATAAGATAAGTGTTTAACATCTTTTTTTTATTTGTCATCATCTATCTTAATTTTTAAGTGATATATTATTATTAATATATATATATATATATATATATATATAGATGGGATCCTTTTACACCGGTGTAAAACTTGATAGTTTTACACCATTTAATAAATTTTTACTGGATAAGTATTTTATAAAATCCACCGTTAGATTGAAAGCTTATATCATGTAGATCATATGTCTCAAATTTCACAAAATTTAAACATCAATATGAATGTAATCAAATAGTCTAATTTTCACATATTTTAGAAGTACATATACCGTTAATTTTTATATATATCAATTAGGTTTCAAATGATTTCGGATTAATATGAAATTTGAGATATGTGATCTACATGATATAAGCTTTCAATCTAACGGTGGATTTTGTAAAATACTTATCCAGTAAAAAGTTATTAAATGATGTAAAACTATCAAGTTTTACACCGGTGTAAAAGGATCCCATCTCATATATATATATATATATATATATATATATATATATATATATATATATTCCATAAGTATGTCTTCAGAACTATAATCATAGTTATGCCTAACACCTAGCCATCAATTTTGTATTGCGAATGGCACTACCCACATGAGTGAACGTTAGCCATATCCAAAATTACTCCTTGAGAAATTGCATAACATAATCATGTTTCTATTGTGCAATTGAAAGGTAAAAAAAAAAAATAACGGAAGTATGTTTTCATTGTTAATTTTTTTACTCTCAATTGCACAACAAAAAGACGATTCCGTTGTACAATTTTTTTGCACCCCAGGTACCACAACAAAATCATAATTTCATAGTTTATTTGATTCCACCCCTAAATAACACAATAGAATCATGATTTTGTTGTGTTATTTTACTTTAACCCCCATTGTTCAATGAAAATTTGACTTTGTTGTATTATTCATCTAATAATACATTGAAATTATATTTCTGTTTTTTTTAAACACCAGAATGAAAGTACAATTTTGTTGTGTTATTCATCCAATAACACAATGAAATCGTAATTTCATTGTGTTATTTTTCAAAATGAAAAACTAACACAACGGAAGTGTGATTCTATTATGTTTTGGGTTGAGAATCATGATGAAATCTTACTTCCATTGGGGTGTTTTCCAAAACAAAACAAAAACACAATGAAAATATGATTTCATTATGATTATTAACCCAAAACACAATGGAATTATACTTACATTGTGTATATAAAAAAAACCTTAGCAAGAATACTTAGTAAGATGGAGTTGGGTGCAAGGGTTGGGGAAGAAGGAAAAGGAAACGTATGAGAAGGGAAGTGAGAGGAGATAAAATTTGGAGGGAAGGGGAGGGTGGTGAGAAGAATGGGGAAGAGGGAAGGGGATAAAGGGGTGAGGGAAAAGTGAGAGAATGACACTTTTGTTTATTCTCACTAATTTTCAAAAGTGGTAGTGGAAATAGCAAAAGTGGTAGTGAGAATATCAATTCCCCATCAATTTTGTGGAGCCCAAAAATAAACAAAAACAAGCCCGGCCCGGTTACTTGGACAACACCAAAATAATCTAGCCAAGATAGAAATATCTAGGGGTATGACACAAGGCAGAACTAAATTGAAAGAACCGTTGGCCAATCTCTTAACTCGGGCTAATAGTTTAATTAAATATTATATATACATATATATATATATATATATATATATATATATATATATATATCATAAATACCTATTACAATATTGTTATAATTAAAGAGAAAAAATAGTTGAATTATGTTTTTAATTTATTTTTGTAAGAAAGTTTATTAAAATAATTTATAAGCAAATCATAAACTACTTTTATATATATATATATATATATATATATATATATAAGTAGGAAAAAAAAGGCTAAGTGTATTATTTTGATAAAGAAAGATTAAGTGTATGTTTATATAAAAGTTTACAAGATATGTTGTAAACTTAAGTTTAATAAAAAAAGAGTTATTTTTGGATTAATTGGCCAAATAAAATAAAAATGAATTTATTATAAAGAGATTTATATTTGGATATATTTTTTAAAAAAACATATTGATAAAATGAAAATAATTTGAATAATACCAATCGAAAGTAGTTTTACTTTATGCTTATATTGCAAATATATAAATAAAAATACTTTTATTTTAAAAGAAACCCAGTTGTTGCGAACTCGGATTTTATCTAAATGTGAGCTATGGAATCAATTTTAGGAAAACTCAGACATGATACAATACTATAGAGCTTATCCTATGGACCACCTTAGAATATGGTCTACAGTGGTCTAGTATCTTTGTTGATTACTCATATATATATATATATATATATATATATATATATATATATATATTATAATAAACAAACTAGTCGTAATAATTAAATTTTAAAAAAATTAATAATTACAAGAATAATAATTCTTTTAAAGTTACTTTTAAAATATCTTGATCTCTCCTCCTCCTCTCTATATATATGAATTAAATGTTAAGGATAATTCAAAGTTTGAAAGTTAGTTAGATAACTAATTTTCTTTTATTAGAGTTAGTGACTTTTATCAATATGTGTAAGCTGCTATATAAGCAGAGCTATTCATTTTGTAAGTGCTGCTATTGCTGTTGTTGTTTTTGATACTGCTATCAATTGAATTCAATATTCTTTCTGTAGTATATGTGTTCTAGTGATTGTTAACATGGTATCAAGAGCCGTGAGATCCAAAAACCTGTGAGGAATGTTAGTTTAAGCACTTTGACTGTGTTCTTGAGAGATTCTTGAGAGATATTTTCTGTTTTTCTCCAAGTCTTGTGTATTGGGTCCTCTTCTCCATCATTTTCTTGTGAGGTGTGGTGGCTGAGTGAGTGTTCTTGGATAGAAGAACAACCAAGGAAGAACCAATTGTGTACTGCATTATGATTGAAGAAAGAAGCAGGGTGCAGAAATGGCAGACTACAGCAGTATCGTTCAAGGGTCTCTTCCAGTCTTTGATGGCAAGCTATTTGATAATTGGCGGATCAAGATGATGGCAATCTTTGGCTTCCAAGAAGTGGCAGAAGTAGTGACAAGTGGCTTTACAGAACCAGGCAAGAATGCCTCTGATGAGCAGAAACAGATCTTCAAACAGCAGCAAAAACTTGATAGCAAGGCACGGTTCCTCATCTACCAATGTGTGAATTCGAAGATATTCAACAAAATCTCCAAAGCCTCCACGTCAAGGGAAGCATGGGATATTCTAGTGAAAACATATGGAGATGGAGAGAAGAACAAGAAGATTAAGCTGCAGACATTGAGAAGGCAATATGAACTTCTCACCATGGAGGACAAAGAATCCATAGCAGATTACTTTGACAGAATTCAAGAACTGGTAAATGCAATGATGGCCTGCAAGGAGACAATCTCAGATCAACAAGTGGTAGACAAAATATTGAGAACTTTGCCATCACGATTTGATCATGTAGCTGTTGCAATTAAGGAGTCAAAGGATCTAGAAACAATGCAAATTGAAGAACTGCAGCACTCTCTTGAGGCACATGAGATGAGGATCAATGAGAGAAGATCCCATCAAGAAGAGGCACTTTATGCAAGATCCAATTATAAAGGGAAAGGGAAAGCACCATGGAAAGGAAACAAGTCAAATTCCAACACAAAGAACCAAGAACAAGTGACAGCTGAAGGAAATGAATTCTACAAAGGAAAAACAGCATACCAAACTTCTCAAAAAACAAACTCCAGCAACAAGAAGGAGTGGAAGTTTGACAAAAGAAAGGTGAAATGTTACAACCGTTAGAAACTTGGTCATTATGCAAAAGAATGTTGGCAAGGAGAAGCTGCCAAGAACAAACCCAGCAACCATGCAAATCTGGCTCAAGATGAAGGCTCAGATTCTGAACCTGTATTGCTTATGGTTACCATTAGCAGTGAATCATCAAGTGACTCCTCATGGTACTTAGATTCTGGCTGCTTCACTCATATGACAGGGAAGAAGGACTGGTTCATCAATCTGAATAAATCATCCAAGAGCAGAGTTCGATTTGCAGATGATAGTACATTGGCTGCTGAAGGTATTGGAAAAGTAGCATTCAAGGGACAGGATAGAAAAGATACTGTCATTGAGGAGGTGCTGTTTGTACCTGGCATGAAGACAAATCTATTAAGTCTAGGCCAACTACTTGAAAAAGGATTTGTGATGAGGATGAAGGACAACTGTCTCAAGGTATTTGATAAAAACCAGAAACTTGTGATTAAGGCAAATCTGTCTCAGAATAGAACCTTTAGAATTGGGATGAATATTCTGAAGCATGAGTGTCTTGCAACTTCAAAGAACAAGATTGAATGGTTATAGCATCATAGATTTGGTCATCTCAATTTCAAGGATCTACATCTTCTTGCAAGACACCAAATGGTTGAAGGACTACCTCAGGTCTTAGTCCCAAAAGAGGTGTGCAAGGAGTGTATTGAATGCAAACAAACTAGAAGCAGTTTCAGCAAGCATGTTCCCACAAAAGCTGTTGAGAAACTTGACATCATTCACTCTGATATTTGTGGCCCCATACAAGTGGAGACTCCTGGAGGAAATAAGCACTTTATCTCCTTCATTGATGATTTAACTAGGAAAGTTTGGATCTACCTAGTTAAGAGAAAGCATGAGGTACTGGAAGTCTTTAGAAAATTTAAATGTTTAGTAGAAAAGCAAAGTGGAAAAATGATTAAGATTCTAAGGACAGATGGTGGGGGTGAATATGTGTCAAGTGATTTCAAACAGTTTTGTGAAAGTGAAGGGATAATTCATGAAGTAACACCACCATACACACTTCAACACAATGGTACTGCTGAGAGAAGGAACAGAACAATAATGAACATGGTGAGGTGTATGTTAAAAGGAAAAAACCTACCAAGCTACTTATGGGGAGAAGTTGTATCAACATCAGCTTATATCTTAAACAGATCACCTACTAAGAGACTTGAAGGTATGACACCAGAAGAAGCCTGGACTGGATTAAAGCTTGATGTGACTCACTTGAGGGTATTTGGTTCAATTTGTTACAAACATGTTCCTGATCAGCTAAGAAGAAAGTTAGATGATAAAGGCACTCAACACATTTTGCTGGGCTATCATTCAACTGGTGGTTACAAACTGTATGATCCAGAGAATGGTCAAGTTACTATAAGTAGGGATGTGATATGTGATGAAAGTAGAAGCTGGAATTGGGGAACAACCTCTAAAGAGGCTCAGTCCAAAATATTTTTAGAAGAAGAAACCTCAGCTGCACTAACTGACCAAACTGTGAGAAGAACAACAAGGATAAGTCAATTGCCATCCTATTTGAGAGACTATGAGCTGTTTCAAGACTCAGCAGTAAACTCAGATGGTGAATTAGTGCATTTTGCACTTATAGCAGAAGCTGAGCCGGTTGAATTTGAAAAGGCAGTGACAAATGAAAAATGGTTGAAAGCCATGAAGGAGGAAATCAACTCTATTGAGAGGAATCAGACCTGGGAATTGGTAGATTCTCCTCAGCACAAGAAGCCTATAGCACTGAAATGGATCTACAAAGTGAAGGTTAATCCTAAGAGAGAAGTAGTGAAGTATAAGGCCAGATTAGTAGCAAAAGGTTTCTTGCAGAAAAAAGGAATTGATTATGGTGAAATATATGCACCAGTGGCAAGGATTGAAACTGTGAGATTGGTAGTAGCCATTGCAACCAATGCTGGCTGGTCCATGCATCAACTTGATGTGAAGTCTGCTTTTCTGAATGGTCCCTTAGAAGAAAAAGTTTATATGCATCAACCACAGGGATTTGAGGTCAGAGGTAAAGAGAGTATGGTGTACAAGCTCAAGAAAGCACTCTATGGGCTTAAACAAGCTCCAAGAGCTTGGAACAAGAGAATTGATAGCTTCTTGTCCCAAATTGGTTTTGAGAAATGCACCTCAGAACATGGAGTCTATGTGAAATGCTGGAAAAACAATGAGAAAACAGAGAAATTGATAATCTGTTTATATGTTGATGATCTTTTGATTACTGGCAGCAATGAGGATGCTATTATCATGTTCAAAGGTCAAATGATGAATGAATTTGAGATGAGTGATCTTGGACTACTCACTTACTTTCTGGGAATTGAGTTTAAAGTGACTCAATATGGTACAGTGATGCATCAATCCAAATATGCAAAAGATCTTTTGAAAAGATTCAACATGCAGCAAAGCAATCCAGCAGGAACACCAGCTGAAGTTGGACTTATCCTAAAGAATGATACAAATGAAAACTTGGTTGATCCTACTTATTACAGAAAGATAGTAGGATGTCTGAGATATTTGTGCAATACAAGGCCTGATCTAAGCTTCAGTGTTGGGTTAATTAGTAGATTCATGCAAGAGCCAAAGCAGTCCCATTTGTTAGCTGCAAAGAGGATATTGAGATATGTGCAAGGGACAGTTGATTTTGGAATTCTGTTTCCAAAAGGAGAAGCTGATTCAAAACCAAAATTAGTTGGATATTCTGATTCAGATTGGTGTGGAGACAAGTGTGACAGGAAAAGCACAGTGTTACACCTCCTTTTATTCTACTCATTTATTTGTTTATTTTTACGCGTAAAATTTTTTCCTCCTTTTTCATTCCTTTTTAATTTTCGAAAATACTGTGATGGCCCATAATTTAATTAAAGTTCATTTAAATTTTGAAAAGCAAGTGACAAAACGTAGTGAGCTTTATTTAACATCGGTAAATATTACGTATACATACGCGTCTAATAATTATAATACAGTCCAAGTACATATCCAGGCATATAATACAGACCGTACAAAGTTCTCAAAATACACATCAAAACAAACAAAGCATCATAAATCTTCTAGAACAGCTTCTCAGCACATCCAGATCCTACTGCTCTTCTGCTCGCTCAAAATAAAATTTTGAGGCCATTGCAGGTGTCAAACCACAGACACAAAAATGGGTAAGTTTATGTTAACCATGATCAAGTAAAGAACTATAATTAAAACTACATAGATATATATATATATATATATATATATATATATATATATATATAAGCCACACGAAATTCTCAACACAGTATATCCAACTCCACAACTTTTTCAACTAATGGCCATGGTCAAAATAGCTCAACATGGAATCAGAGCGATCGAGTCAGGATAGGTCTGTGTTGCAATAGGACTCACACCTACACAACATGTGATCATCATGGGTAGGTGCTTTCCCCACCGACCTTATCCCCAAGTTCAGCCACCATATGTCTGAACGCTCGTCATAATTCAGCTATATGACATACCTCCTTTGAGGTTAACACCATCACCGCAAATCAAT
>CM023959.1:25418025-25464023 GCA_013407115.1 Glycine latifolia | reverse complement strand
CAACACCATCACCGCAAATCAACAACAACACCATCACCGCAAATCAACAACAACACCATCACCGCAAATCAATAACAACACCATCACCGCAAATCAATAACAACACCATCACCGTCACCATAGTAACATATGATTTATATTTGGTTTATCAACACATACAACTTTTTCTACTTAGTTATCAACATATACCACTTTTCTACCTATAATGCACTTAACAACATCATATATAAAATATGAGGCTACAAATAATATACTCCACAACATATCAAATATAATTGGTTATGAATCACACATCAATCTTTATTCCAAAGTATCACCACAACTTTATAAGAACATATAAGAACACATGAAAATTGGACCTTTAGCCTTTATTATTTCCTTAAAACCTAACATTAATTATATAACCATTAAACTTAGTTCTTTTATACAAGTCCTCATAAAAGGGTTTTTCATCATTAGATCACAAATTAAAGTTGTATAAAATTTATAGATTACTAGTAAGTAGACATATCAATTTTTAACCAAGTATATTTGTTCTTAAAATTAGTATAAGGTTTCCTTTATTAGTCCAAATACTAGTTAGTCATTTTTTTATTAAATGGTTATGTTACATCAATTTATAAGTCATTTGGTCCTTCTTGAGTTAAATTAAATTGGTTTAGTCATTTACTAATTAATTGTTAAGCTAGAATCATGTCACCAAAGTACTAAACTTTTCATGTCACCATCTTGAGTTCTTTTGCTTCTTCCACTAAATTCTATCATACAAGCTTAATTTTGGTCAAGTAATAAATCAAGAAACTTAAGTAATTGAACATGTACTTAGGTTAAATCATAAACTTCCCATACCTTGTTTATTTTCTTAAAATTTGAGCAACCTTGTTTCCTACTTCCTTGGCTTCCCACATGAACTTCTTTAGAGCTAGTGGCCTTTGTCTTGCTTTGTTTTAGAATGGAATTGGTGATTAATGGAGTAGAGGTGTGTTGGAGGATGGTTTTGCTTAGGAATTCATTTTGAAATAACTCTTGCTTTCTAGGAATTCTTTTGGCTTCCTTTGGTTGAATTTCCTTCCAATCTTCTTTGGTTTTTCACGTGTTCTTTAAGGATATGGCCTTGATTTGCTTCTAAATTTTTTTAGTGAAGGAATATGGCTGAATTGAGGTGTTCTTTTTCGTGGACTAGGCTAAATTTTTGGTTCCCACCACCCTTTTTATATGATAGGTTCATTGGCTTTAAGGAAAATATCAAAACTTCATAATTGCCTAACTTTCTAGTTGGTTTTCTCTCATTGGCTCTTGTTTTTACACCTTACAAGTGTCCTAGCTCAAGACTTTTCTACACCATTCTTCTTATTTCCTAGCTTGGCACGTGAATTAGGAGGTCTTTGGTGCAATCCTTTTGCTTGAAAATCCTTTACATGGATGGCTTATCATGTTATAGATTTTTGTTGAATTTTTTTCCAAGTGGACCAATTAGCTTCTTTCTTGTTTCTTGTTCATACAAGTGTCTTGTTTCTTGAGTTTTCCACACCTTTCCATTCTTTTCTAGCATGGCACGTTGGATTGCTCAACTTGGAGAGCAAGCAATGCTTATTTGCCTTGCTTCACTTGGATTGGCTAGATTTAATGTCTAAAAATCTTTTCCAAAATCTGTTTTAAGAAAATATTTATTATAAATTAGTTAACCGTTGGATTTCTTTGAAATTTTAAGGGTATACTCCTATCTTATACTTCTAAATTTTGACCGTTGGGATTTTGGAAATAATGTCTAAAACTCTCCACGTGTTCTTCTAAAGGAGGCAAGGGAGAATTTGCTTCAAAAATCTTCTTAAGCATTTATAACTATCTTTCCATTTGGACCAATAGGAATTTTCAAGCTTCTTAATCTTCCATGTGGCCAATCTTGAATGTTCCTAAAGCGTATCTCTCTTGATATTGTATCATACAGTCAAGGCTTGATCTTAGATAACCTAATCCACAGATTTTCCTTTTATTCCTTGTAATATCAAAATTCTTAATTTCCTATTACTCCATATCGCCTTTAATTATTAAAATTACTAAACTAATTTATTTAGGAGAATTATCCCTCCCATAATTAAGGGAAAACTCCATAGATTATATCCATACTCTTTTTATAATTCTCTGAGACCTGGAGTAGTCCAAATTAAGCTATTTTCAGCCTATCTTTTCAAAATTCGTAGAAATTTTATTTTAGGGTTTTCTTTTCTCAATCTTGCTGATATTTTGTTATCTAACAATATTTTGTCCAATACTGATGTTCCCATAAATTTCTAAGTTCATCTTGGTCAGTTTTGACCTAAGGGCATTTTGGTAATTTACCACCCTCGGGACGTGATGGTAATTTACTAAAATATCTAGGACCTATTGGTCATTTCCACAAATGTCTAGGGGTAAAATAGTCATTTTTGCCCTAGGGGCATTTTGGTCATTTCCAAAAATATGTAGGGGTATTTCTGTAATTATGACCTCAAGGGTATTTTTGTAATTTCTACTTTATAGAAATGTGTTGTCGCTATTTATTCTGTCTATATTTCTGCCATATCTCTACGTTTTGTAATTTCATTCCTTTTTCATTCCTTTTTCATGGACCTCCATTAAGGAACCTGTTGTAGCACTTTCTTCCTGTGAAGCAGAGTACATTGCAGCCTCAGAAACTGCATGTCAAGCTGTTTGGCTAGATGCCTTGATGACAAAATTGCAAGTGAAAGGAAAAAGCAAAGTGAAGTTGCTGGTGGATAACAAATCTGCCATTGATTTAGCAAGGCATCCAGCATCTCATGGTAGGAGCAAGCATATAGAAACAAGATTTCATTTTATAAGAGAACAAGTCAGCAATGAGAAGTTGAAGCTAGAGCACTGCAGAACTGAAATTCAATTGGCAGACATTTTTACTAAAGCTTTGAAGTTAGAAAGATTTAGAGAGTTGAGTGTTACACCTACTTTATTTTTATTCACTTACTAATTTAACGCGTGGAAAAAAAATTTTCTTTCTTTTTCCTTTCCTTTAATTTTCGAAAATATAGTGATGGCCCAATATTTAATTGAAGTTCATTTGGTTTTTGGAAAACAAGTGATAAAACGTAGTGAGCTTTATCTAATATCCGTAAAGATTAAATATACATATGCATCTAGTGATTATAGTACTGTCCAAAATACATATCCAGGCATAATACAAAGAGTCCAAAGTCTTCAAAATACATGTCAAAACAACCAAAACATTACAAATCTTCCAGAACATCTTCTCAGCTTATCCAAATCCTACTGTTCATCTGCTCGCTCAAAATAAATTTTGAGGTCATCACAGGTGTCAAACCACAGACACAAAATGGGTCAGTTTATGTTAACCATAATTAAGTAAAACATTTAAATCAAAATACATAGATATGTATATCTATATAAACCACACGAAATTTTTTATTTAACCCAAAGTGTTCAACTTCACAACTTTTCAACTTATGGCCATGGTCAAAATAGCTCAACACGGAATCAGAGCGATCGAGTCAGGATAGGTCTGTGTTGCAATAGGACTCACACCTACACAACATGTGATCATCATGGGTAGGTGCTTTCCCCACTGACCTTATCCCCAAGTTCAGCCACCTTATGTCTGAACGCTCGTCATAATTCAGCTATATGACATACCTCCTTAGAGGTTTAACAACAACTCCAGTACTACCACAATAATATCATCATAGGGTAACAACTACTTATAAATCATGTTTAATTTTCAACACACAACTTTTCCAACTAATCATCAACATATATAACTTTCTTTTAATTAATAAGCTTAACCATATCAATGAAGTATTAAATTACAAATAATAAACTCAACCACATAAATGAAATATACATATCACATAAAATTTCTAAATGACACAACATGTAACTTCTTTAACTTTAATTCTTTTCTTAAAACCAAATATTGAATCTATGATAAATAAATCTAGTGACTATAGGCAAATCCTTAAGAAAGTATATTCATCATTTTATCATCAAAATAAAGTGATATAAAGATTCATAAAAGACTATTATACTTACTTTTAGTAAAATATGTTCATAGGAAATTAGTATAAAAGTGCCTTTAATTAGTTAACCTTTCACTTATTACCTTGAGTTCCTTAATCAATTACATCAAATTACAAGTTCTTGGTCCTTCTTATCTTGGATTATATTAAGTTACTAATCATTTATCAACTAGAATTATGTCACCCAAAGTCCTAAACTTTTTATGTCACCATCTTGTAGTCTTTTTGCTTTTCCACTACATTCCAACTACATAAGCTTGTTTTTAGTTAGGTAATGATTCAAGAAACTTAAATAAATAAATACTTAACTAGGTTAACCATAAACTTCCCATACCTAAACTTTTCCTTGAATTCTTGAAAGCTTTTCCTTTCCTTCCTTGCTTTCCACGTGAAGTCTTCTAGGGTGTGGTCCTAATCTTTTGCTTTTTGTGTTAGTGAAAGTGGAAAATGATGGGAGATGGCTTAAGTGAATGGCTTGCACGGTTTTTAGTTTCTTTAGGGGGTCAAAATTTCCAAAATCTAAGCCTTTTTATAGGTAGTAAATATTAGTTTTTTACTACATGAAATCCAAGGCTAATGATGGCTAACTTTCCTAGTGTTTCATTCTTATTGGCCTTGGTTTTTTAACCTTCCAAGTGGCTTCATTCTCCACCTAGTATTTTTACTTCTCCCTTGGCCATTTTACATGTGGAAAGGAAGATTAGATTTAGTGATAAAATATCTTGAAAGTCATTAATGGCTAGCTTTATTCTTGGTGAATTTTGATTGGCTATGCAATCTATTTCTTCCATGTGGCCTTTTCTACATTCTTCTCCTTTCTTCTCTTATTTACGTTGAAGCTTAGCTTGTGGAGTTTCCTTCTTGCTTCAAATTCACGTGGAAGACTAGAGCAAAGAAGGAATGCTACTTGTTTTCTAACTTTCCACTTGTTTTATTTTAATTGGCCACTTGATTTTTAACCTCCAAGTGTCCTATGTCTTGAAGTTTCTATACCTTTCTCCATTCATCTCCTATGGCACGTTGGATTCAAGTTTTATAAGGTGCCTTGTGTGATTTAATTCCATGTATAAAAACTTTAGTTTTTAGGATAGTTTATGCTTTTATTTTCTAATTGGTTTTATCTTATTTTCTATTGGTTCTAGTGGTCTTTAATTGATTAAATTACATTCCTAACTCATTTAAGAAATCCATTCATTCCATAATTAAGAGAAAACTCCAAAGATCATGATAGTCATTTTCCTACAATTTTCTAATGTCCATAATGACCTTAAAATGGATTTTCCTCAAACTTTTCTAAAATTTTCTAGAAATTTCATTTTATGATTTCTCATCATATACCAACTTAATATTGTCTCATCTAAAGATATTCTATCCATTTTATAGGTTTTATCAAATTTTCTGGGTCATCTGGCCAATTTTTGCTTACAAGGGTATTTTGGTAATTTTACCTTTCTAGGGGCATATTGGTAATATTCCTAATTGTCCAAGGGTATTTAAGTCATTTTATCCCAAAATATCTTACTAAAATATCTAGGACCTATTGGTCATTTCTATAAATGTCTAAGGGTAAAATGGTTATTTTAAACCCTAGGGACATTTTGGTCATTTACAAAATTATGCAGGGGCATTTTTGTAAATATGACCTCAAGGGTATTTTTTGTAATTCCCATTTTATAGAAATGTGTTATCACTATTTATTCTGTCCATATTTCTAATTCCCTCCTACAGTTTTCTTTAAACATGCATTATTACTGACGAGTTCGAAATACTATACTAACTACAGAATTAATATACAGATAATTATTTGGGGTGTTACATTGAGAGATTCAATTGGAATTATATGTGTAAATGCAACTTTGAATTAAGGAGGAGTGTTAAGGATAATTCAAAGTTTGAAAGTTAGTTAGATAACTAATTTTCTGTTATTAGAGTTAGTAACTTTTATCAATATGTATAAGCTACTATATAAGCAGAGCTATTCATTTTGTAAGTGCTGCTACTGCTGTTGTTGTTTTCGATACTGCTATCAATTGAATTCAATATTCTTTCTGTAGTATATGTGTTCTAGTGATTGTTAACATTAAACAAATTTTAAATTTATTTTATTTAGACAATACAATCTTTTCATCCATCCGATTATTGCTCTGATAGAATAATTATTTTTCAAAGCAGTAAGTCTGTTGGCTGGGATGGGGGTAGCAACAAGTTTTATTCGTAAATAACAATATAAACCAAGGGGAAGAAGCAAAATTTGAAGTGGCACTTTAAAAAAAATAAAAATACTCAAAAAGTGCATTATCCACTGGATCGCAATGATTCGCCAAGTCACACAAAATACGTTGCATGACCATCCATTTAGCAGTTCAAACCAACGGATTGACCGACCAATTTGACTTAAGTCTAATATCATTGTGAGGTTCACATGCTAAAGATCGATGTTCAATAGGTGCCTTTGATACCGCTCAGTCTGAAGGTGGCGTAAGGACAGGGTCGTGTCTAAACATTTTAAGGCCTTAGACAAATTTATGTTAAAGATTAATTTAATATAGTTTGTTAGATCTAATTTTATTTTATTTTTTATTACAAAATTATTAATCAAAGTTATATAATTAATTATTTCTAGCCTCTTACTATCAATATATATATATATATATATAACAACAAAAATATTTATTTTATCTTTTAAGATAGTTAATATCAAATAAGATTTTAGTAATTTTATTTTAAAATCTACTGTCAACAAGAACAATAATTACAAGTATTATCAATAACATTTTAAAAACAATGTATATATTTAAAAAAGTATGCATTTTTTTAATAATTAATATTTTTAATAAAATATGAATTTTGTTGTCTATATTTCTTGCAATATCTTATTTTTAAAAATAAATCTAGACTTTCAATGTATACTACTTAGTAGAACTCGAAGTCTTTTTAAGATTAATACAATATTATTCTCAATTCATCTTCTTCCAAAGTTTTTAATTGTTCAATTAATACAACATTAAAACTATAATCTTACTAACAAAAATAGTAAAACATAATAGTATATCATATAATAATTCAAATTAATAAGAAATATATTTTTAAAAAGTATGAAATTTTTTAGGTGTTATATAATTTGGATACCAAAGACAACTGCTTAAATGGCCTTAAAGTTGCCACAACCCAAAGTAAGAGTTGAAATACTAATGTTTAGTAATGGACAAACTCTCAAAATTAGGATGATATTAGGCCCATCAATTTGCTATGACATATGACCACATGACATTTTAATTTAAAAGTAAACAAATGCTAACAACTTAAAAATTCACTTAATTACATATTATCTCAACCATCCAAATCTATGACGTATAATCCAACAGTCCTCATTTGTCTTGCAAGGTGCCAGACTTCGTCAAGTTACGCACCTTAAACTTTCTCATGTTTGTATGGACAAAGAGATCAGTCCGTCAAATTCATGATTTATGCAATTTTATTTATCAATTTATCTTTCATTTCATTTTCTTTTTATCATTTTATCTTCATTTGATTTCCTCTAAGCCAAGCCTCATCTCATGTCCAGCTGCTTATCAACCCTCATCTGTACTATTATTCCTTCTCTCTCAAAGCATGCACTTTATTTTGACGTTGATTCACAACTTCAACTTTCCTTGTATATGGTTTTTTTTTTTTTTACGTTTTATATACGGTATTTTGACTTTCTGCTTCAATTGTGAAATTAAGGTTCAATCAACTCCACATTGGGATTTTGTGGATTTCTGGTTCAATTTGCATTTCAATTATTATTTTTTTCATTTCTGCTTGTTTCCTTATATCAATTTGTTGCGTTGGTTGAAACTCCATCGGTTGGAGCCAATTTTTTCTCTAAGCAATGATTGCTTACACGAGGAATAGTTAATTTCTTACTGTCGGTATATTGCTCACGTTATTCAAACAACATTGTTGGAATTCGTTAATGGTAAATTAAAATAACTCAAAATATGGATAGAGATGCTCTATAAATTTCACTTTTCATTTCACCCAATAACAAGACAAATGAACTTCTTAATCCACCTACTTATGTATCTAAAAAGGGTAAACCTTTTCTAAGAAAGAAATTGGATCGAGAAACTGTAGGCCACAACCTTCTTCAAATGCTATAGAAGAAGATATAAAGTAATATATATATATAGAGAGGGAGAGAGAGAGAGAGAAGTGTTACCATTTCTTAATATTTCCATGGTTAGGAAAATTGGTAGTATATAATCATTGCGAGTATGCATAGACCCTATAAAGTTACTCCGCTCACATACGTTTACATCTAATCCAATTAACACAATAGTGTCCCACTTCATACGTGTTTAGAAGTCACAAGGACTTCTGAAAAAATGTTCCAAAAGTCAAACTAGAGATTACATTTTGTAAGTTTTGTAATATTTTTTTTATGCTATGTGATTTAATTGCAATTAATTAAATTAATAATTTCATCCAAATTCTAAGAATTTGAGATTAGATTTAACTCAACTCAAAAAAACAACTTATGAAATGAAGTTGTCATTCACTTTTATATTTTATTTTAAAAATATTAATGCGTGAATAATATGGTAGATAACTTATTTATGAATCTATGATAAATTCTAATATCATTTTAAAATGTGAGTTTGGATCTAACTTAACCCTAAAAGCTAGTTCATAGGGTAAGAGTTGTCCTCCACTTATATACTTTATTTTTACACTATCTCTAACCGATGCGGGACTTGAATTTTTTTCAATACATATTAAATCTATCAATTAATTGTACTAACATTCCAAAATTACATTTTTCTTATCTTTTTATCTGTTAATTGTTTCTCATTGATGCTTGAAAAAAGAATAATTAAATAAGGGAATATAGGAAAAAAATAATACATATAGAAATTAGAAAATGATTTTATATAAAAGGATGAATAATTTTTTAAAAAGGATCTTATAATTTATAATTAAGGATGGGAGAAAATATTAGAAAAATAATTAATATAAATATAAAAATATATTTTGACAAAAATAAAAGGGTAATTGATCGGATAAAAAACACAAACCTTTCGTTAATCGATCAGTTACTCACAGTCCGATCAACAAGTTTTTGAAGCATTACCTTTGAAGTGACATTCTCTAGTGATATTATTTGTTTGCCGAAAATAAGACATAATCATGGCTGGCTACTCTCAAATGGTCCTACTGAGTGAATGAGAAAAGCATCGTACTCTCATTAATAGCGTTTCAAATCATATATAATTAGTTTGCTTTGGGTCCTTTATCCTTTTATATGGTTTATACTAATTTTTATATTTGTAGTTGTGTTTAACAGAGTCATTATTGGACCGAGGAGATATGTTAATTTAAGTTGGTGTGACATAAATATTTTATGCAAGGTAAGACACCATCATTATCATCATCAATTGTCAAAGTCTTTGATCTAACTATTAAATAACCAAAATTTATGATGAGTGATTGATTAGGATTAATTTCCAATTATGCTTTCACTCACTAATAACAAATTTGTAGTACACTTGTTGCTCGAAATCGTTTTAATTTACAAATGTGGACCCAGTTGTTTCTTATGGCCAGACTATGTGCTGCAAAGAAATATCAAATGAAGGCCAATTTCTAGACCCTACGTTGGCTTAGCATCCTCTAGCTTTCCATTATAAGATATGGACATAGTGAACATTACAATAAATTAAACGATACTGCAATACTTGTAATCATGATCATTTTGGAAGAGTAACAAAGAGACTTGTCTTCATGTCATTTTATCATTTTCCGTTGGTTAGTAGGTCATGGTATTTTTATCTATGACAAAGATCATATTTAGATAAACTTGTCAATAAATATTTTTAGATGAAAAAATAAGAAAAACTAAACTTTTATAAATTTAAATTAACTTATTCATAAATTAAAATAAACTTTTAAAGAAGTTACGTACATGATAGAAAATTTGGTTAGTACGTATATGAGAGAAACTTATTTAAATAAGACTAAATTTAATTTATATTTTGGTTAGTATATCATTAGTTAATTCAAACTTAAGAATTAAAAAATTAAATTGCAAATTTATATTTATAACGATTTATGTAACCACATAGCTATACATCCTATAGCTCATCGTTTTAATTGAACTTACTCAAGTAAAAGTATGCCAAAAGTGACATTTTTCTATGAACACCATATCATTGAAGAATAGTTCAGAGATATCTCAATATTTATCATGTCATTGATCATATTATGCTGTTGCCCAATTCATAAATATAGAGTAATTTTTTCTCCTAGTTTTCAATCATCATTGTAATTTTTCCTCCACAAAAGAAAACAATTGAATTAACCAACTTCTCTCCCAACAAAAACCAATGTCCAACTCCTAACAACGCTCTCCTTGAGAACATCTAAAAATAAATAAAATATTTAATTACATATTTTACCATTAACTATTATAATTTCACAAATTTTATCCTTTAATTCTTTTTACGTATTTTATTATCATATTTTTTAATTTTTATGTATTTTACCAATTTGTTAAATATGTAATGAAGTGCAGACCTATTCCGGAAAAATATAATGATAAAATGTGTGAAAGGAAACTTAGATAATAAAATGCGTGAAAATTAAAAAATATAACAATAAAATAGCAAAAATTTTGGATAATAAAATTCATAAAATAATGATTATTATGTGATAAAATATACAATTAAGTCAAAATAAAAATCCTCTTATTTAAAATATTTATTCTAATTTATATACAAAGAGAACTAATTATACTCTTTTGCTGTTAAAAGATGTTTAAATTGAATATTATTCTTTTCTTTTATTTTAAAAATTATACTTTTCTCTTGTAAGAGATAATTAAATATATACTATAATTTAATTTATTTTAATATAAATAAATCTTTCTGATCATTTTCATTTCTTTTTATAATGACTCTTAACATCATAAAAAATAGTTTTAAATTTGTAATATGAATTTTGAAAATTATAGTATTGGCCTAAAGCTAATCTAGGATCGATCCAACATATTCTTAGACCTAAAGCCAATTGAATTTGAGGTGAGGCCTTTTTAAAATTAATAAAATTAATAGAAAATAAAGGGAAATTACAAAAAATAAAATTTGTGATTTTCTCTCAAACAAAGGTTTAAATCTCATTCCCTAAAAAAACACCTTAGTTATCACTAAACTAATTAAAAATTAAAAAGAGAAATAACCAAATTCGTCCTTGAAATTGTGACATTGACAATGGATCCCTGTAAGATGACAAATTCAAATTTAGTTTATGAATGTGCAAAAAGTGCAACAATTAGTTCGGTATACAATTTAATGACAAATTGGTTCCTATATTTTGCATCTTAATGTCAAATTGATCATTGAAAATATAACTTATTGTCAAATTAATCCTTGAATATTATAATTTAATGATAAAATTGTCTCACAAATTCATTACTAGAAAAATAACATTTAACATCGATTTTTATAGATATTCAACATCGATTTTAAACTGATGTTGAAACGACTATCGTTAAAAGTAGGTCATTTTTAACATCGATTATAAAAATTGATATTGAAAGCCACTATACGACATCAGTTCTCCTTAGAACTGATGTGGTATAGTAGCAAATAGCCAAAAAAAAAGGAGCAAAAATGACATCAGTTTTCACCAAAACCGATATTGTATAACACAAAGAAGACCGCCTTTGGTAGAATCGATTTTTTTGCAATTTTTGTTATATTTTGTTTATTTGTTAAATGAACCTAAATTTGCAAATTAAAAACAAAATCAATCCAGGCTAGAACCAAACCAATCCAAGTAGTATATATCATATTCAAATTATTTTTCAATAAATACTATTAAATAAAGAAACACTGAAAGTACATAAAACAATAATCTCAATATATAAATATCATGTATAACTTAAGATTTACATAAGTCTAACAATTGTAAAATTTTTTAATCACTACTTAGTGTTTTATTTCTAACTCTTAGTAAACATTTTGTCCACTAAATGCAAATTGCCTTTATTCTTTCTGGTTCCAATGGTCTTAAATCAATAAAAGTTTGCATGATATAATAAAGCATAACTTAATCAGTGTAAATAATAACAACTATAACAAATGAAATTAGTTATGAAGTAAACAATTACCATTTCCCAATTATCCTTGAAACCTCCTAGGACTATGGTTGACATCCAATGCATGACATAATAGCCACACACAATGTTTCCTCTTTGCTTATTACACTAAATTCAATAAGAAAGTCAAAATTATCTCAATATTAGTGTACAAAGTAAAAAAAAATGTCATTTTGAAAAGATCAAACATTGTTTCAATGACTTACTTTAACTAGGAGCCAATTAGCAATTGCCTTGAATTTACTTATGTGTTTATTGTTGAATCCCTTCAAAGCACAAGTTAAGAGAAACATTCATGTATGTTGTACGATTAAAATGTTGATGTCAAATACTAATGATAAAGTAAATGTGTTACAAATTAAAACTGACATGTTGACCATTCTTTTCAAGTAGTTGCCGGACTTATTGTGGAAGGAACAAAACCAGGCGACAACATTGTACTTAGGACATATAACCACTAGTTGTCAATGTCCACTGCATTGGAGAACATTAAGTTATTATAATGCATACATTATTTAAATTTATTTGTTCACTTTTACTTACCATTTCAAGAAGGCTCGTAGGTAGACATCCCTCTTTGAATTCTGCATCAATTTCTTAATATAATCCACATATTCAAACTACGATCGCCTAGATCTCTGTATGGACCATGACTAAAGAAATCCATACATAAAGTCATTCCTCGATCGTAGACTTAATTCATTCATATGCCTATTTTTGTTGAAACAAAGTAAATTATGCATCAATTTAATATAATCAATTAGGTAATGGACTGTAATTTAAATTTACTTACATAATCCATAATTGAATAACAGTGATGTTCAGACATTGACCACCGTGTGTTATTTGCCTAAGATCTTCATGCTTTATGTACAAGGGGACATTAACATTGTACACCCCAAACATAGTTACATCCTACGACACCTGCATAGGCTTAAAGAAAAGTTGCGAGATCATCAATGTCATCTGGTATATAGGATTGTCATCAAGTTTCAGCCTATCAACAGGCTTCGTCGATCCCTTTGGTACTTGTTTATCCTACATAGTTAATAAACATAAGTTAATGACACTCAACATTTTATTTGTAACAAATCCCTTTTTAATAATAATAAACACAACAAAAAAGAAATACCTTTTTCTGAAAAAGACTGTACAAGATGTGTCAGACAAGCAAGGAAAATGTTAAGGGTCTATCCCACTAAGTGAACCTTTTCAGTGGTATGGAGACGTGAGCATTAGCATCTCGAAATTCCTCAACACCCACCTTCATCATATCATTGCCCAAAGGCATGTGGCGCATGATTTCTGATCCCTCATAAACTTTTCCAAGGGCAATCAGGCGAGGAGGATTGTCATCAACATACAACCCACGCATGTCTAATGCATCTGTGTCTAAGTCCTGCCCCGAGGGATCAACACAACTTCCCTTTATGCTAGCACGAGCACCGGAAGGAGCTACCTCTAGCTCACCAGGATACACAATTCCCTGAGACTGCATCTGACTGAAGGACAACATTAGTTGTCTCGTCACCTTTTTAGTGACCGACTGTTCCAACTCATCCCTGATATTTTGTGTCAACTCCTCTTTAATATTTTGTTTCAGTCTATCCAGCTCTTCTGGGCTTATCGACATAGATGTGCGGGAGCCTGCTAAATCTGGTCCAAAGTATTACATGATCGTTATACTGGCCCCAATAGCATGAACATGTTCAGGGTGCTCTGGTCGTCCAATGACAGTAGTCAGTACATTCTGACATCCATGGGCTACAAAGCTACCATGTGCAGACTGCTCTTCTAGGGAATCCTGCAACCAACAAAATATGAAACTGTTTACAAAATTGGGTCCACTTGTCTTCATACTTCTCACAAACTTTGTTGTCGTTATCATCCTTACCTTCTGCTAGAGCCCATTTTAAGGTCAAATTGGACTTAAATTTCCTTAAGCCCTCTCATACAATCTGAAGGATTTTCTTCTTCATCCTTTTATCAGACACTCCAAGAATATCAAATTCAACCTCAAATACAAAATGACTTGTAAGAGTTAGTGAATAACAAAAATGTGATGCTTTAATATATCCAATTACCATAACATACAATGTTTAATTGAGAATGTCCTCCCATATAAAATTCTTTTGAGCTACAAGAACCTGTTTTCAGTTTAACATATGTAACATCTGCCTTGTTTTGAGCGATGACTCCCAAATAGGTCCTTAATTTCTTCTTGTATGAACTATTAGCTTTCCTAGTGGTAGGATCCACATGAACTAGTGGTCTCTCCACCCCCATGGGTCTAGTAGACAATGATCTGAGCTGTGTGGCTTTTCTAGTCCTTTTTGATGTAGAAGGTGAAGGTGCTGACTTAGGAGGAGGGGAGCTCAATCCATGTGTCTGTTAGAAAACAACATTAATTAAAGTCGACTCAAAAGGATAGTAAGTTATGTAATTGTAAATTAGGAAACTAGTATATATAAAAAATGATTACATTATATGATGTTAATTAATTCTCCTTCATTGTGATCATTACGATTTGCATGTATATCATCAACTTTATCTTCTTAATTGATGGTAGGCATGTGTGTAGAGAAAGGAGTGTGACAAGTATGAAAAGTTGAATCATCACATTTAAGATTAACACCAATGATTTCTTCGTATAGAACCACTGACCACCTTTCATCACAAGGATCTTGGACATAAAACACCTATTTAGCTTGTTCTACCACAATGAAAGGCTCATTCTTATAAGCTAGCTTCTTCAGATCTACCAAAGTAAATCCAAAATCATCGGTCCACACACCGATATTGCTATCAACCTACTTAGACTTAAGAACTCACACAGTGAACTTAGCATAATTAAGCTCCTAAATTTCTTCAATGACTCCAAAGTAAGGCATGGATGCCAGACGTGGATTGTCATCATTTACAGTAGTAAAGTGTTGGGATTCAACATTAAGACCAACCCCACTATTTTGCACTATACTCTTGTCATATTGTGATTTGGTTTACAACGAATACTTGATGATATCGTATTCCTGTCAAGTTATAACATTTCGTTTAGGCCAATCTGCAAACTTCCTTAATGTTTCATAAGCATTATCATTACCAAAGATTGTATCTTTAAACCAATTTAGGAAAGTCTTGTTATGCTCTTTCAACATCCTATTCTTGGTCATTTTTTGATTACTTTTCTTCACTAAGGCTTCATGACAAACTATGTACAACACAACTTTATTAGTGTTATTCAATATATACAAATGCGCTTGATTCAATTCCTCTAGACCTAGAGTTGTAACATTTAGTCCTTGTGAACCCTTACATCCCACTCTCTCTTCATTACGAGACTCGAGAAGGCCAACAGGTTTTGCCTTTTCAATGTATTCTGAACAAAATTCAATAGCTTCTTCTTCAATGTACCTTTTCAACAATGGATGTTTAAGGACAATGTAGATTCTTCGTATACTCTTTTAAGATCTTCATGTATCGCTCAATCGGGTACATCCACTGTAAATAAATGGGACCACACAATTTAATTTCCTTCACCAAATGAAAAATTAAGTGAATCATGATGTTGAAAAACGAAGGAAAATACATCTCCAACTGACACAAGATAATAACAGCCTCATTTTCCAACTCATCTAACTTTAGAGGGTCAATGACTTTGCTACATATGACATTGAAGAAAAAGCACAGGCGAGTTATGGCCTACCTGACTTTGTTAGGCAAGATGTCTTGTATCGCCTCAACCAAAAGTTATTGTATCAAGACGTGACAATCATAAGACTTTAAGCTAACTAATTTCAGATCTTTCACCTGCACAAGACTCTTAATATTTGAAGAGCATCCCTATGACACTTTCGCACGTTGCAAACATTGACAAAAACATGTCTTTTCATTCCTTGACAAAGTATGACATGCTGAAGACAAGTATATTTTCTTGCCATGCATCAGACCTTAGATGTAATTGGTCATGTATACCCACCTCAACTATATCTTAATGAGTATTCAAACCATCCTTTGTCTTACCTTGAATTTTAAGAAGCGTGTCAATGACACTATCACCCATATTTTTCTCCACATGCATAGCATCAATACAATGTCTAACATCTGGATGAGACTAGTATGGAAGATCAAAGAATATTGACCTCTTCTTCTCTATGTAAGTTTTACTTGTCAACTTCTTTTGGGTCTTTCCAAATATAGTATTGATATCCTCAACTTGCTAACTAGTTAAGAGTATCAACGCAATTTCATGCTCCTGACTTCCGTTGAATGCTTTTTTCAATCGCCAGTAAGAGTGATAAGGTTTCAGAAAATGTCGATGTGGAGTGTACACTATTTTTCTTCCATGTTTCAGTTGTACGTAACTTGTGTCTTCTTTACAGATAAGGCATGCACGATGACCCTTAACACTATATCCACTCAAATTCCTATATTCTGAAAAATTCATTAATGATACAAAATATCATTGCATGCAACTTGAATGCCTCATTTTGATCCCATCAAACACGTCAACCCCATCGTCCCAACACTTTGTCAAGTTTTCAATCAAGGGACTTAGATAAACATTGATGTCATTTCTTTGTTGTCTTGGCCCTGATATCATCATATATAACATCATGTATTTTTGCTTCATGCATAACCAAGGAGACATGTTTAAATTACTAGCACAACAGGCCATGAACTGTGTTTAGTGCTTAAATTTCCAATGTGATTCATTCCATCAGCGACAAGTTCAAGCCTAAGATTTCTTGTCTTTTTTCCAAAATTTGGATACAAATGATTAATTTTCTTCGATTGGGAAGAATCAACCAGATGACAAAGCATTCCATCACAGTTTCTCCCATTTGCATTCCATGTAAGGTCTTTTGCACCATCTTCATTAGCAAACAAATGCTTAAACATTAGAATCATAGGAAGATACTATAACACCTTTATGGGGGCCTTTCTTTGTGTTTTCATCACTGCTAAACTCGTCATTATCCTTCACTTTGTATCGTGATACCCCACACCTGGGGAATTTATGCATTTCTTCAAACTCATCTTTGTACAGTCTGCAATCATTAAGGCATGCATGAATTTTCTGATACTTTATATCCATCGGACACAGTATCTTCTTCGCCTCATAGTAACTTTTTGACAACATGTTTTCTTTTGGAAGCATATCCTACAGTACCTTAAGCAATGATGTAAATCTTTTGTCACCCCACCCATATATGACCTTCACATTAACCAGACTTAACACCATTGACAACAGTGTCAAGGACTTCTTGCACCCCGGATAAAAAGGCTTATTTGAATCATTTTCTAATGTATCATACATAAGGGCATGTGCTTACTGAAAATACTTTTGTCCAAGATCACTAGTCATATCCTCTAATTGATCTCTCATTTCTACATCAACCAGTTCAGTTTGGGACCAATTTGCATGTCTGTCAATTCACCATGTCATATCCATGTTGTATTATTCCTCTTAATCCATCATGAGAAGATGTTCCTATATGTCGTATACTAATTGTCGTCTCCCATTCAAACAATTTATATAAGAACATAAATATTTTCCATCCTCATCCAGTCAAGTTCTTTCCAAGGAAAATTCCAAGAACTGTTCAACCCCTTCCCCATATACAGGGCTCATGCGACTTGCATTCATCCAACTCCGATCCACTTTTCCTTTTCTGTGAGTCGGAAACAAGGTTTATTCGATGCACGAAGACCTCACTTTTTCATTAAAGGTTTGACCCTATCCCATTTAGCAAGACATTTTTTTTTATACTTGATTCATATACACAACTTAAGTATCTTTTCTTAGATTTGACGAAATTTTGGCAGCATTTTGCTTTGATCTCCAAGTACACAATATAAAATCGGTCACACCAATTCCACCACAATCAAGTATGCACCCGGAGAACAAAGCAAAATGCACTATACTGAAATTTCATCAAATTTAAGAAAAGAGACTTAACCTATATGTATAAATCTAGTATAAAAATGACTCTTCCCAAACTGTTCAAACAGACAATTCAAGATTCAATACAATGATTAATCCAAACTATATGAAAGAATCGTTGTATTGCATCTCAAATGGGAAACTAAGGTTCACCCATAATGAACATAACTTGTATATAAAGCCACAATCATTAATAACATAAACTACTATAAAAGCATTTGTAACAAATAAGAACCTAAAAAAAGTATGAAAGACATATGTATCTGAAAAGATGATCACTAACAATAGCAGTAAATGTCGTGATAACGATGCAAATAGAAAAAGAAAAAGTGCCTACAAATTACAATGTTAGTACCCTGTATAGACAAAGAATAATTAACATAGAAAATGAAGAATGGATAAAATAAATATTGCAGAACCATCTAGCAGATATATTAATACAAAATTATCATGTACAAAATTTAGCCTAAACAAAGAAGGTCTTATCTAGTTCTCTTATTATCCCTTTCTTTCTTTTTGTGTGTTGTTTTTTGTACTTTTTATTGAATTGATAGAGTCAAAACACACATGTTGTTTTAGCTTATTCTATTATGAGTTCAACTAACTCACGACATAGGAGTGGATTTAAGTGATTTTTTGGACCTCTGGTAAACTCGTAGTTGCATTAACCCTTTTCTTTTTTTGGTGTGTATGCGTGTGTGTGTGATAAGGAAGAAAACACAAAACTAACTAGTCACTCTACAAAAATAGAATTTACAAGCCGTTCGAAAAGAATTGGATTAATACATCAACCTATCCATGATCTAATACCATAGTTTTGTCACCAATGTAATGAATGTTTTATTATAAGAAAATCATCAAAGTATATGTTATTTGTAACAAATTTGAGTAATATTATATAATTAAATTGATGAAAACCAATCTTCCTTAGCAAAAATATAAAATAGCACTTCATGGACCTCACCATATATAACAAAAGTATGACTTACCACTGAGTCATCTACATGCATGTTTAATTACATATATGACAACAACAACAACAACAACATATATATATATATATATGTATATATATATATATAATATTCATTCACGTAATTCAATTAGTGATTTATAGTCCAATTAGTGACTTATTAACCTAATATTTTTACCAAGTCGATGACTGAAGCGATCTAGTAGCATTGTCTATATATCAATAATGACTAGGTCCTATTACAAGTCTTATTATAGGTTGATGAGAAGAGAAATAAAAATTTGAACAACGAGTTGAAGAATCCTACAACCATCTGTCTCATTCAATGTTTCTAGTATGCTACAAAAGATGAAGGAACAAATCTTCTTACAAAAGCCAACTTTAATTAAACCAAGGTCTAGTTTAGATGAAAGGGATTCAAATTTAAGCAATATCTAGGGAATAAATTAAGCTTATTTCACTCAATTCCGACAATTCAAATCAAACAAAACTTGTAGTATTCCTTTAAAGCACCTACTATATTTCACAAAAAAAAAACACCTATTATAGTCTATAGTATATCTTTGCCTTTTGTTTTCTTTGGTTATATATACTCTACCTTTAGACACCTAAAAACCATACATACCTATTAGTATTACATAGGAATAAAAAGCATCAAAAATGTTACGTGATGTAATTATAGAAAAAATAGAAAGAAAAAGAAAAATAAGATATTGGAATACTTAGATGGAACAAAATGTATTATCCCAAATGATAGAGCATTATTCTTTCACCTTTCTAGTTTGGATGCACTTTATAGTTGTGTCAAGTTGATGCTCTAAACTCTGTAGCTGTCTCAAGTTCAAGGGATCCAGATCTTGTCCCACAAAGTTCCTACATTGATCATGTTAATTGTAAGTTATTTGTAATTAATATTTTTCATATAAGTAAATGGTTTTGGAGCATCTAAAACTAGACATATGATTGTCCATGAACAATACAAAACTATTGATAAAGAAGAAATGGTTGTGAGAGAGTTGATTATTCCTTAAGCACAAACTTGAATATAGTGTTTAAACCAATTTTCTTGTATAAATCTAATAATTCAGACCTTGGCAATGATGCCAAGCTTGGCTCTAAGAAACTGTGCCTTTTCTTATTTGACACTAAGAAATTGCAATGGCTGAGTTGGGAGTACCTTACAAGGTCAAAATGCAAAGGGGGATTGGGTTTCAGAAGAATTAAAGCTTTTAATGAAGCTATGTTGCAAAGCAACTGTGGTGCTTGATTGATAACATTGACTATTTGATAAGCATAATGATGCAAATAAAGGAACTGAAACCAAACATGAAATGTTGAGAAGTAATTCCAAGTAATAAATGGTTGAAATGTGATAAGACAAAAATAGAATCCCTAATCTGATTCTCCCACACAAATAAATGTCTCTAAAGAACCAATCCTAAGAACAAAAACACTCATATACAAGAAATATATTGGGGAAACTGGATGGTCTGTCAAAGTACATAGATAATAATTTCAAAATCTTCAAACACTATAAATAGGCTAGCTCTTTCACTATGCCTTTTAAAGATAACCAAACAAGCACATGAAGCCATAGAATAATATAGTTTATCCAAAATCTTGAAAATCATGCATGATCATGTAATATGCATCCAAAACATCCAGAAATCCATAATCACTGAATTTCAAATCAACTACTAATTTGGTCAAACATTACGAATGATAAACTATGCACTACCCAAAGACTTACGCGTAAAAAAAAATGTATAAGGCATTACTTGTCTAATAGAAATAAGCAATTGAAAAAATAGGGAGTTTAATACAAATCATCTAAGGACAAGCTCGAGTAACACTATATCCTTGTTAGAACCCATGGATGAGAGTGAAATAACATGATAAATGTTGTTATCTTTTATTAACAAAAGCCTAACACAAGAAATTGCAACAAAAAATACATTAATTCAAACAAAGGGACCAAAGACCAATGATAGATAACAAAAATAGAGTTTCTGGGTACATACGCTATAAACAAGCCACTTACAATGTAACAACCTATAATTTTCTGTATGACTAATTGTGGTAAGATTTGCTAACTCTTCCTTAATCTAGTATTTATTTGGGTTATGTTACACATTATAGATGCATAGTACTTCACTTGGGGCTTTGTTTTTAAGCATATATATATATAAGGGGTGATTTCACTTGAATAAAGTTGCTTAGTTAGTTTCCCAAAAGAAAGTTGCTCTTTTGAGTGTAGTAAATATAGATAGAAAAGTTGAAGGATAGAAATCTAAAAATTGAAAGGTTCTACATCACAAAAGTTGTGTGACTTGTGTCTCAAAATTATTTTGTATCAGATCTGTTATCACAATTGAAGGGTTCCTAATTTTTTATTTGTAGACTAGTATTTGTGAAGGTTTGAAGTAAGTGGTTCGTTCCATGGAAGAGAAAAAAACTAAAGAAGAAAAATGGGATTGGACTTAGGCTCTAATTTTATTTTATTGGACAACATTGTCTGGACAAGAATCAATTATCTAGGAAGCTACCCACTGAATCTATACCATATTTTTTTTACTTAATAAGACGACAATGACATCCTAATTATAGAAGGGGTGGCAGACAAAAAACCTATTTGTTTTGTTGTGCTGCTAAGTGCTAATTCTATGCTACACAAGTGTAAAACTTTGGGTTAACTAGTTCATTCATGCTTGTAACTTGGATCGTGAAAGTTGTAGAAGGAAGACTAATCTTTCTTGCTTGTAACTTGGGTTAACTAGTTTGGGTTGAACTCATTTTTGTGATTGTACTTTCATCCACTCTATGCATCTCAAAACTAATCTCTCTTGCTTAGCCTTATTTTTGTGAGTAATAAATTGGGTAAAATTTAATACTATGATCTCAATGAGATATGATGGAATGAATATAGAAAAATTTATATAGTTGTAGCACTAATGGAACAAATTGTGAGGTTTGGCCATAAGCTCAAGCCTACTGTTTGTGGTTATCTTTCAGTACACACTACACAACACTTTTTTCCACAGTAGCAATAAAAAGATTTATATAAGGGAACTCATTCTTGAAGTACACTAGACTTTTTTAAAAAAACAGATTAATCTATACAACAAAGACCTAATTATGAGAAACAAGTAGACAAAAAGATATATAGTATTTCTAAGCTAATGTGAGGGGGGGGGGATTTTTCATTTAACTTAAAGTCTTACATTGCTTTATGATTTTGCATTCTAATATACTATATACTATATCTTGAAACTCTTAACTATGCAAAACCAATGCCATTACAGCTTTCTGAACTCCAGCTGCATATGATAACATAATCATCAAACACACAAATTCCCCAAACTCAACATTACAAACTAGTTACCTCTTAATGGAAAATCAATCATGCTAATTTGAGTTGGTCAAGTGATATATTCATGCAAAAAAGAGAAGAGGGGAAAAAGCATTCAAGTTATAATACTAATCAAGAGAAGAGGGGAACTTGAAACCGATGGTGACGGCGACAAGAGGCAAGGACCAACACTGGTAATGAGAAGGTAGGGCTCCAGGCAGCAGTGATGAGCATAAACAGAGCTAGTGACAACCAATAGCGATAGGAAAGGGATTTGGACATGGACACATGGCTTTAGACAAGAAGGTTTGGGCGTGCGACAATATAATGGAATGAGAATGACAACGTCTGAACTTTAATTTATTATTAGGGTCAAAATTGGTTTACATCAAAATTGTTGTTAACAGGAGACCCTCAACATTAATTCTAACAAAAATCGATGTTGATGCGTGACGAACAACATCGATTCTAAATAAAATGATGTTGAGTTTAATACTTAACATCGGTTTTCCTAGAACCGATGTTAACAACATCCCCTTATTTACAATAATGACATTGTCAATTTGTTAACATCAATTTTTATAGAAATTGATGTTAACTTAATGATGTAAAGTGTATATTTTGTAGTAGTAATTCAACGATATAATTAATTTGTCGCATTTTTTGCACATTTAGATACTAAATTTGTATTTTTCATCTTTTAAAGATCAATTTGTCACCACATCACAATGTTGGAAACGAAATTGGTTATTTACCTAGTAAAGATTATATAAATGTTCATATTAAATAACTTTTTTTTCTAGAGGCAAAAGCATTGGCTTGGACAAGTTTATGCTTGGGTCAATCCTGACTTACTCTTGCTTTAGCCCAAAAATAAATAAAATTTCAGAAACTTTTACTTATTATTAATATTATCTTTCTAAAAAATAATTAACTTTTCAATAGAAAATATTTAAAATGAAGATATATTCTTATAATAGAAAAATGAAGATATATTCTTTTAAAATAAGTAAATCATTTTATCATTTTCTCTCTTCATTAGTAACTAGTCTATTTATATCTTTAGTTGACTTTTTAATATTGTTAATAATATTAATTAATTTTTTTTACTACTAAACATTTTAAAGGGGGGGGAAAATCCAAAAACTTATGTTTTGTACAGACACTGTAATTGTTCACAAATTTTATTAAGAAAATACCACATTAACTTTCACCTATTTTTCTTGTGATGAAATCCAAAACTTTTGTTTTGTACAGACATTATAATTGTTTCCAAATTTTAATTAAGAAAATACCACATTAACTTTCACCTAATTTCCTTTGCCTCCCAACATTAGTATTTTTTTTTTGCAATAATATAACTATATTGTTATATATATGAGAATAAGTGAGAAATTTAATATTAGTAGAAACTTCATTTTTTTTAGATTTAAAAGTTAAAATTAATTTATAAGTAAAAATAATACACCATTTAGTATACTCAATTATTTAAAAAGTCTTAACTCTTTTATATGCATGTATCACTTATAAAATTACATAAACAATTTTATATAGAAACTTTTGCTTTAGGAGAAAGAGGATTTAAAAAAAATTGAAATCCAAAATAAGATTAATAGTATTTAAATAAAGTTAAATAAATTAACCTTATTATGGGAAAGAAATTATTAAACATATTACAATATATAATTTAATAAGTAATTTTACATCCCAAAAAGTTAAAAAAAAATGAAAATTAAAAAAAGGTCACATCGTAAATATAGCTTTTAAGTCCAGACAAATGTTATAAGCTGGACAATAAACTTCGAAACTTCAAAATGAAAATTCTACGTGGAGTTTAGTAGTTAATAATCATTTCATCTCCTAAAATCCTAATACCAAAAAAAACTTCTAAAACTCAAAATTTAATGAGTTTCATGGCTAAATGAAGAAATTTATCCAAACATAATCTATCTAACTGACAGTAAACAAATTCTTCAGCCATGTAAGAAAAAGGTTTTCTCTTTTCTCAATTATGTGTTCATCATGGTCATTAATATAATTAACGAAATATTTCCAGAATTAAGATCCTCTCAAAATTCAGAATTCACAAATACAAAAGTATAGTTTATATGACATTTCATTATGGTAATAATATGGCTTGAGATTTCTGCTTTAATTTATCTAACAGATAATGAAGTTTACTAGCAATTAAATAAAAAGGAGTCCGAAACCTTCATAATCTTAATGTAACCACATATTGAGAACCATGGTTATGTAATATTTCTTCCAACGTTGACACTCAGGCAAAAATGTAAGAATTTTGTTAAATTTTTGTTCACTACTGTAACGTTCACAGGGCAATGATATTGTGGAATGTAATTGTGCAATTACGTATTGCTAGTTTGCTACCTCCTCATATTAATTATATTGTTTCCCAGCACAACCTTAAATTTGCAGAATGTCACGTTCCAGATTTGTATATAATTAATTTAACATACATAAGATAAATAAGAGTGTGAAATACACACACACAAGTTTCAGTTTTTGGCTGCTTACCCTTCAAGTTAGCTTAATAAATTTACCTCTTACCCTAATTATCTGCACATGCATGTTGTTCCATTAACCACCGTCTCTTTAATTGTAAGATACTATCACATATAATTAGTTACCTAGGACTAAAGACAATCTAGCTTGTTCACATTTCACTATGAAATCAAGGTTTATCATCAACCAGTACAAGCCTCAACTTTAACTCATACACCTTTTCATATATCTTACAGCAAGCCTTTTATGACCCATATATGTTGAACACCAAAGCACTTAAAACTTAACAAGGACTTAGAGATTAGAGATTTATCATTCAAACACATTTTCAACATTACAAACCGAAACCACACATCATCTAGACACTTCCAGTCAAACTAAATAACTAATTAAAACCCTGATTTCCAAGATCATACAAGAAGTTAAGGCTTTCCAGGAGATGTCGGATCATGGGCTGGATTTGGTCTTGTTCCAGGGTAGTCCACAATATCCATCAACATTCTGCTCTCTACAATTCCTTCTTTCATTTCTTCCTCGCTATTCCTTAACCACATAACTGGATCCTCCTGCAGGTTAAAAGATATCATTTGCTATACTGTATCACAAGAAAATAATAATAATAATAATTATTATTATTATTAGAAGTTATTAGTTACCGATAAAAATAATAACCGGTATCTCATATTTATGTATTTATTTATAAGAATCGAACTTAGGTATCAGGAGTTTATATTAATTTACATATACTGTTTAACTAATTAAATTAAATCCCCTTATAAGGATTTGAATTGGATTTTCTTAGGGAAATCAGAAGTTTGAATCTTTCTATGAACTTTTTCCTTTAATTTTTTTCTTAAGATAATAATTTCAACTATTAAGTAGTTCAGACAGAAACTGATTTTGTCATGTAGTTAGGGCACAAGACATGGCCATGTCCCCTTCGAGGTTAATTATCTTAGATATCTTGTTTTTCATGGAGTTCTCGGGACATATATGTGGCAAAAAAAAAAAGTCCTTGAGAGAAAAAAGGAAGCAGCAAGGAGAGAGAGAGAGGACCTTAGCCAGAAGATCTTGCACTAAAGGATCAATTTTCCCAATCATGGAGCTTCCTATAAAATTCGCAGTTTAACATGATGAATCAGATTGTAATAACCCTGAATTAATACAATAACAACTTTAAAAAAAAATTAAAAAAAAAAAAAAAAAACATTAACAAAACCATTAAAAGTTCTGCATCAAATCCTTGAAACTTACTGATTGCAGGAACAGCAGCAGCAAATACAACGCAGGAAAGAGTCAGAAGAACAAGAAGAAACCTAAAGAGGGCATTCTTGTCCATGATATCAGTGTAGATATCTACAGAAAGCGAGGGATATAATGAGCGATTGAAAGAAAAGGGAGAACTAGAAGAGCAAAGCTTTGTGAGATGACTTAGGGGAAGGGCCAAGAGGGTCCTTATATGGAGGAGAAAGGCTAACACTCCTTCATTAAAATATCACCAAAGAATATAAACAACACTGCCATTTGCATTATAACAAAGTAATGTGTACTGAATATATAGTTAAATCCTTTGGGGTTTTCTCCAACTTTTTAGTTATATAATTTGTAATGTTTTTATCAAAGATAAACTAAACAAGTATTTACCGGTTACCACCATAAAACTACACCGTGGGATTTGTTTCCTACTACATTACTCACTCATGTCAAATCAACTAATAGCTTCTTTAGTTTCACATTTAGAATGTGATTTTTCACATCTTGTGGATATGATTTTAAAAAAATAAAACTAGTTATAGCATGATTTCTTATTTCTTAACAGGTTTCTAACACACTATATATAAGCATACTTAATAAAAGAGAAATTCTAGTTATGAAACCCTTAAATTTACGGATTTTGATACTGTTATTGCGAATCATTATTTCTTTTTTTTTTAATATAATAAACAAGACCTTCAATTTCTCTTGTTAATTATGCATAATTAAATTGGTATCGTTAAGGAATTTGTTCAACATACAAGGGATGCTCCAATTAATGTATGCAGGGAGAAGCATGCACAAGCATCAGTTGTATGTTTGGCACTAATTTGTTAATAACAATGAGCGATGCATATAAACAATAACAATAATATAGTTTTATTCCACTAAATAAGATCTGTTACATGAATCATATGAGGTAATTCAACGTGATTAAAAATTAAAGTTTAAAAATGTATTTGCACTTTATGTTATCTATATATTACGTACGTTCTGATGTATAACACTCCATTTACGTACGTAACAAATGAATTTTATTATATATGATTTAACGAGCTCATGTTCTTTGTCGAAGCTATTAGAGAATGTAAGTTCTTTTCCTTTCAATAATTATCATCCTATAGATCATACCCTATTAGACTTATCAAAAGTCATATATATTCAATGGCAATGAATCGAGTTGGGCTAACAAAAGTCAGCTATGCGCATGATATATTCAAATGCTTTTCACCACACATTTTTGAAATGACACGCTTGTTCAGTAGTGTTCTGGGTTAGTTACCACTCACAATAGTTATTGGGAGTCAGAGAATTAGGTCTATGTACCATTTTGAGCAACAGAATATCAATATAATATTATTACACATTGCAGTTTTAAGAAAAAACTGAAGGTCAAACATATGAATCCCATTAAATTAACTATCACAAAAATGAAGAACCCTACAACTGTTTCATATCCACTAACGGTGGCTATGCTATTTTGAACAAACACTTGTCACTATATGAAACGATATTTTTTTTTATGATTATATATGAAACGATATAGTAGTAAGAAAAAAGAACATAATGTAACATCTAACATGTGATACATATGAAATATTATTAGAATATATAGTAGCATTGCCGTCCAATTAATTATCTAGAGCCCCTCAAGAGAATAACCTGCATAATTGACATCTCCACGCTTGCATTAACAATTTAGCCCAGATACCAAATCTTTGATGATTTTTCATGTACCGTGTAAAGCAGATCTAACATTCGTTTCCAGTCCCACTTTAGCTTTAAAATCCTTATGATGAAAAAAGTTTTGCAAACATAGCGCATGGAGAAAAATCAAACTATAATTTTTGCTGTTTTTCCTAGGTTCTACTCATAAATGTTCAACGATATCTACATGACATTCTTATTATATTCACAAACATTAATTAGTGAGCAACATATATACAGTTAAATTGTAAAGGGAATTAGCAGACGGATTGTATTATTATAAGCTTCAATAATTGCCACTTGTTAGGGTGACACGAAGGGATGATATGTATATATTACAATAAACAAAGTGTCTTTAAGAAGTGCAGGTTCACCAAATAATATAGTGGTGTACAAGACCTGCAATCTATTATCCCAGGTGTCAGGTGTGCCTTTTTTCAAAAGATCGATGAGTGCGTTGGTAGGTAGGTGTTAAGCACCCTTATGGGTATCATCATCTTGTAAAAACAGCATAGATAGAGATTGTTGCTCATCCGGGTATCACTGATTAGTATCTACATGAATGTGAGTCACACCCTTTGGCCCCTCGTTTCAAGAATCTAATTATGCTATGTATGTCTTTACCAATTACAATTTAAAATATCTAGACGGTAATGGGCCTACATTAGGGCTTTCCACCTGCCCAAATTGTTTTGTCTCCTATTTATGGCAAGGACCCAATCGTTATAATATAAACGGGGATTCTATTTGCACATCCCTTTGTTTTCCTCTCTTAATTTCTTCAGATTTTTGTATTTGTCCTTTGTCAAAACTACCAAATCTTATAAAACTAATTTTTGGAGGCTAAAACATGTTTTAATTTCGTCCTTAAAAATTAGAAAAATTTGGTTTCTGCCTCTGAAATTTTCTGCTCCTTTTACATTCTTCTAAAATTGAAATATGTTATATTTTGGTCTGAAACAAATTTTGAGTAAATTTGAACCTACATGTAACAATTTGTGCCCATTATAAATCTGGGAATTAAAAGTTGTCACAAATTGCATAAAAACTATCATAATTTGTATTTTTATTTTATTTTTTCTTGCAATTTATGACAATTTTTAACCCTAAAAAAATCCTCACATAGGCTTTGATTTGCCTCAAGTAGTTTTGTATTCGGTATTTGAATACCAGAAGTGTTAGGTATGGGAAGCAATGATCCAAATAGTAAGTATGCATCAACAAAAACAATTGCTTGAATGAGATAACATCATGAGAACCAAAATAGTGGGGGAGTTTTGCACCATCCATCATGGGAAGGTGTGAAAACACTTTGACAATATTTATCCAGAATTTGAGAGTCAAGAAATTAATGTAAGATTGAGTTTATGTGTTGATGGGTTTACATCATACATCTAGTTGCCTATTTCTTCATACTCATGTTGGTTGGTAATAGTTGTTAGGAAATATGAAGGAGTCAAAACTCTAATAGATCTTCATTGTTGGCTATGAGCACACTACATAAATAAATTTGACATCACACTTCAATCCAAAACCTTAAGGCATTAGGTTTTTGAGTCTATCTCTCTTATATGTTGTTCAACTTGTTTATTTTTACCCAAGTGTGAGTTTCCCTTCAAGTGTGAGTTTTTTTTACACATGGTTTCTCCCCCTCAAGTGAAAATCTTCTTTCCATCCATGAGCATTCAATGATTGTCCTTAGTGCTTAGCCATGGCCTCAAACATGCTCTAGATACTTGCAACATCATTAATTAGCTCTTAAATCAATTAGACACATTGTTTGACCTCCACATTGCTAAGAAACTTTCAACACAAGGAATCACCATACATAAGTTCCATGCATGAATCCACACCACCAATTTTGTTATACCTCAATACTCATTCAAGTCGGTCACCAAATCAACCTATATGCTCTATTACCACCTATTAGGAAATACAAATGGAGCAAAACTCTAAAAGATATTCACCAATGGGTTACAAACACACCACTTAAGTGAACTTGACAACATATTTCAACTTAAAATCTTAAGACATTAGATTTGCAGGTCTTACTTCATGATTTTTTTAAAAGTGATAAAACTTGATTGAGGCAAATTACATGATTCTTAATTAGAATAAACAAAGTGTATTTTGGAATCTTTCATATTAAAAAAATTTGTTGATGTAAAACCTTGATGTGATGCATATAAAGAAGAATATCTTTGTCATTGTCACATATAACATATTTTCACAAATGGACTATTAAAAGTTACGTTTTAAATTTGAGAAACAAAAGTAAATATTTCTAATTTTAAGGCCCGTAAACATAGTAATTTTTTTGTTTTTGTATTTAGTCCTTATCATTACATCAATGATCAAAATAATTGACAAATAAATATTACAATAATAAAAAAAACTACTAAGTTTTTTATAGAAACTAAGAATATCATACTTACATATATGTAAAACATACATATTTACACCTGTCATTGATGGCAATGCAATACAATGGTAGGCTTTTTGCTCGGTAAAGGCTTAAAACCAGCAAGTATTTTCCTATTGCCCCCCCAACAGCAAGTGGGTTGGTGGGTGGGTTTCAAGTTGCCTTGCATACGAGCGTGTACAGAAAAATCGGCTTTATAACAACAAGTATTCTAAACTATTCTTAATTAATTATTATCATCCAAAACTTAATTATCAAGGGTCTGTGGGCTTAAATCCAATGAGCTATATATTGTAAGTTGTGCTAAAGAAGAAAAGAGTTTGTTTGCTAGTTAGGTTTTTGTACGTACAATCTTATGATGACTTTGTCAGTTGTTAGACATAATTATATCATGCATGTTTATCAATCTACCTTGCTAAAAAATATGGTATATAAACATCTTAATCAAGAGGGATTTGTTAATTTAGACTTAGTTGTTTTTTAAAATAAGCAAGTTATACATGTGTGTTATAGTTATAATTGTTAACTTATTTCTGTTAAAAAAAATAAGTGAATATAAATTAATTAATCTTGTACGAATTTGATAACATATACTTATGTATTTTATAGAAAAAGTATGTTAACAAATTATACCTAAATGTATTTTAATAACATTTATAGTTATAATTTATTAATTTATTCCTTCTAAAAATAACTGGTGTAAGTTAACAAATCTCAAATTAAAAATAACATAAAAAAATTGCCTCCTTAGAGTAATTTTAGTAGGGGATCTTAGGGAGAGATATTCAGCTGAAGATATCTCTTTTTCCAGATCCACCACTATAGAGGAAAAACAGATCTTCACGTGGAGATATGGATCTTTCCCAAGAATCCTGAAGATCTGCACGGAGTTAAAAAAAAATGATTTTTTAAGTGACAGGACAGAAAAAAAAAAGAAAAAAATAAATAAAATGAAATTAAAAGTTAAAATTAATTACTTAAAATTAATTATATGCTTTATTAATATTCATATATTTTTTCATGTTTTATTAATTAAAATTAATTACTTAATTAATTTAATTAAATTTTAAATATTTAAAAGTGGGGTCCATGTGAGACCTATTAAAATTATCTAAGATCTCAATTTGGGATCTACTAATAAAGAAAAAAAATGTCACAGATCTTAAGAGATCTTCAATCTTACATAGCGCTATGGGGTCCACTAAAAAGTGGTCTAAGATCTCAATTTGGAATCTACCATTAAAGATGCTCTTTATTGTTGATCACTATCCCGTCTAATACAACTCTTTAATTGGGGAAGGGTGAGGGTACCCTTAATTAGTTGCTTTATACGAACATGCAACTAAAGTTTAAATTATTGGTTGACCATCTTTTATTATATCTTAAAAAATGGGAACATTTCCTCTTCTCAGCCTAAGAAGATGTGAAAGCGTCTTTCTATAAGAACGGTGTGTTCTGAGGTGTGAAGCAATGTCACTCGATCCTTATCAAACTGACTGCAATCATTTTTTGTACGTGAGGATCCCACCAGAAAGTAAAAATGTTGTCATTCATATAAAGTGTATGATGGAAATCGAAGAGGCAAACTAAACCTAAATATTTGTAGATGTGATTTATTAGCCGTTTGTCGTATTCTAATTACAAGAATAAGAGAGTTAAAGAAGTTATGAAAATATAGTTACAAAATTCGTACACGCATGTGTAACAGGTTAAAAGGCATTGGTAATGGAGAAAATCCATTATAATTTGTCATTATCGATGGATTATCAATGACTTTACATTATTATTGTTACTTTATTGTGAAGTTTATAAATAAGATACACACTTTTTTATTTATTTAAGTGGAAGTATTCATTGAACCATTAACAATATAAGTTACATGTAACGACTTATTTTCCGACTAATTAGAATTTATCCTTTTGCATGTTGTATGAATGGTTTTTAAGAAACTTAATTATTTTGATGTTGTAAATAAAATTGAAATAAAAATATACCTTAGAAATAAATTGTTTGGCATGGTATAAAGATATATAACTAACGTAACTATATTAACGTAACTATATTAATCTTATTTATTTCTTATATACAGGTATAAAGACAGTAATATTTATTTAATAATTATTTATGTTTATTAATTAAATTCATGCATGGTATATATAAAAATAATTTATTTAAAGTGAGTTTAGCATACAGTGAGTAAATTATTAAAATAAATTTTACGTATAATTTTATATAAGGTTTAATTATTTTACGGATCCTCATATTTTTATTAAATTTTCAATTAGGTTTATTAAGTTTTTCAATTAGGTTTCTAAAGTTTTTTTTTTTCTTTTAATTGGGTCCCTAAACTTTTTTTCTTTCCAATATTGAATCCTCCCATCTAATTATCATTATAAAAAAATTTAACTACAAATACCTAATTAGATACAAAGAGTGGATTAGTATTTCTAGATTGTATTGTAACTTGTAAGTGCAATAAAATTAGTTGTGATAGATCTTTTAGACTTTTAACCCCAATATTAATTCTTTCATAGGTCTCTTACGGTTGTTTACCAACTATTTCATTAATGGTATATATAATAATGAAGATGAGCTTGATTGCTTGACACATAGCCCAATGCCTCCTGCGGAAGATAATACTCTATTTTTGTGTAACATGATAATTTTTCTTCTAGCCAAGATGGTGATGGTTAATGAGTGTAGGCTAATTTCCTATTACTAGTATTAAACTAGGTCAATACTTATAATTTTGGACTAGCCTAGTGTCTTTGCATGGTGGTGTTGTTATTCAGATTGGGTTAGGCCCAACCCACAACAACACTCGATTAAAAGTGTAGTTAATTAAAGGCAAGTTAAATAAGAATTACACATTTTTAATGGTGTCACAAGTTGATAATATACACATACTTATCACAATAGTATGATAATATTTTACTCTGATAGAATAAATCTTAAACTACTGTTGACGTTGTACTGTGCTAAAAAACTTTAAAGAAATACAGGCAGCAACTTTACAAATATTAGTATTTTTTAAAATCATAAGTATCTCAATTCTATTCGAGTATAATAAGATTATTATGAATCATAATTTTTTTTTAAATATTTAATGTAGTTAGCATATCCAAAACTCAAACTTAAGATATCTAATAAAAATAATTTCACATCAATTAATCTATTTAATCTTTACTAATATGTTTACCATGGTATATAAGGATGAAAATGGGTCAGACCGTTTATCAGTGATCTTTGGCCTAATCTGGCTTATTTATTAAAAAGGTCAGGCTAAGGCTTTTTGAAAAGCCTATTTAGATAAAAAGGCTAGACTCAAACTTTAAAAAAAGGTTATTAGACCTATCAGACTGACCTATTTAATATATATATATATATATATATATATATATGACTAAATTATTAAATGAAACTTATGATATTTTATATAACTTATTTATTTTGTTTATAATATTTTGTTGAATACTTAAAGTGCTCTATTTAATTTTAACTTATTTTTATCACGTACAAATTAAAAGGGGAGTATTTTTCTTTATTTATATTAAATTTTAAAAAGTATTATGCGAATTTTCAAAATTTCACTAGTCATTAGATTTTCTTTATATATAATATTTATTATAAAATAGGCTTTTTAATAGACTCGTAGGTCAAACTAGACTTTTAAATAGGGTAGGTCAAACCTAAAAAAAAGCCTATGACAAGTAAATAAATCAAACCAAACTTTATATTTTTAAATCAGGTCAAAGCTAGATTTAATAAGTTTAGTCCAAGTTAACCTGACCTATTTTCACCCCTAATGGTATGTGTGTGGATTGTGAACCGTAAATAAATCAAGTTAGGTCAGTGGGCATAGAATAGAAAAATACTAAAATGAACAAGTTGACTATTTTTGGCTTTATACGGTACATTAATTAATCTATGGAAGTCTCTTTATTGTGCCACCTATTTAAGCACAAAAGGTTCGTGCTAACTCTGTCATTGCCTATCTCTATATCCCCTGCTTCTAGTGCTCTTCCTTGTCATCCAACTTGGTGTGGTGTATGCTATTCATCATCATCATCTAAGATGCTGAGAAAACTCATGAGGCTGCTACTGCTGCTGATGTTCTTTCTTTGTTTCTCATATGTTCTCTCTGTCTCTGCTATTCCTGCAACAAGTAAGCCTTTCATAGGATATTTAACTGATTGTTCAGTTTTTTTTCTTTTTTCTTTTTGGTTTTCTATGAAAGTTTTAAAATATATGATGAAGTGGATGATTGATTTGCCTGGTTATAGGAACCCAAAATTTGAAAGGCGAAGAAGAAGAATTTTCAGCCCTGCCTTCTTTAACTAGGGTCAGTGCTCCTACCTAATCTCTCTCACGAGGCTAAGAGTTAAAAATATTTTCCTCTCATACCAATCTTTTAGTTACTGTTGTGGAGTTACATCTACCCCGGAATTGTTATTACTAGTAGTAGTAGGTGAGTTTAATGTGACTAACTTGATTAAGGAATTTGAAAATAGTTTAAGTTAAAAGGATAAAATCATGGTGGATAATACCTCATGTGTCGACCTAGTTGGGAACTCAGGTATTCTAATGATGCCTTTGCATACCTAGCTTTTTATTATATATAAAAAAAAAAGTTAAAGGATAAAATCGTTCAATAAATTACAAGGATTTGGAAACTATATACAGAAAATTAAGAAAGACATTTTTGTGTGTGTGATCAATACAGTTTTTTCTAGCATAACTTCAGTGCCATCATTGTATATAAAAAAAAATATAGTTTTTCTCTTTTGATTAATTCCTTGTTTATAATATGTTTTGTAGTTGGATCATGTGCTTGGAAATGGTGAGGTGGTGCTCGTTGACATGAATGAAGGATTCATGGAGAGGAGGGTCGATTTAGAAACCCAAGACTATGAAGGGACTGGTGCAAATAAAGATCATGATCCAAAATCCCCAGGAGGAGCTTAATTAACCTTAATCCCAAAAACGACAAAGTGCTTTAAGTTAGTTGCACCCGAAAATGTAATAGAGGATCTATATGTATCTATTTTTATATGTTTGGTATTCTCTTGTATAATCAAAGATACGGTTTGTTTTCCTTTATTTTATTTATATATTTCCGTTTGCTTGTTCAAATTGTCTGGTGGTGGTGTTCAAAAGTCATAACATTATAGTCTCATATTGTTCAATAATATTAATTTATTACTTTTTTCTCTTTTGTTTTCGTATATATCTCTCTCCTCCACATTAGTTACACCTAAGGCCGTAAAATGATCTTTAAAAATACAATTTGAATTGTTTATTTCAAATAAATGGCAAGGTTATTGCTGAAAATTATGAGAAAATGTATGGTAAGATTGTTAGTTTTTATGATAATTATTTTAAAATTTATATTAATAACTAATTATAATTGATGATAATATAAAAATATTTTACACTAGTGTATGACTATTAAATGTAAAATTATTAGCCCGTAATATTCCAAAAATTTAATGATAGTAAAACGACGCTTAAACCACGACAAAGGATGAAGAAGCCCTTGACTATTATTTGTCCCATTATATGTGTTGGTTAAATTCTTTATTGATTAGGGATCTGATGGTTTACATTATACTGAACATCTTTAAAGCGATTATAATTGTATAAGCTTCTACTTAATTGCCCATCTAACTTCGTCATTGCATTTAATTTGATTTCACGTGCAGCAGGTCAACAAAGGAATTTAGAAGACAATTGACGGCACATAGCTCATTTGTCAAATTCTTCCAACTGTATTTCTTACTTTTATAGCCAGATGATTTTTTTTATAAGAATCTAATTTATATTCGCAGTCAACTACTATTGGTGTGTATATATATATATATATATATATATATATATATATATATATATATATTATTTTCTATGCTTTGCTAGTGTTATGATCCACTTGTTATGTTAATATCTGATTTTTTTAGATATAAACTAATTTAATTTGTTTTATTTTAATTACATTTAAAACATATTTTAAGCATATATTATAAACCAAGATATAATTAGTGATATATAAGAAACATTATAATGACTTTAAGCCCTTTTTGTTTATTTATAATTTAGTATATTATTTTGAATAATAATAGAATAAAATTATAGTTCTAAATTAAAAAAAAGTTTTTATCTTTCTAAAAATAATTATAACAATATAATGGTAATTTTTAAGAGAGAGATAAAAGTATAAAACGTAATTTTCACGATCTGTCGAAATTGTCGGGGATGATTGATATGAATCGGCATGCAAAATATACAATTCACTTGTGTGGTAATTTCGTCATGGTCATCTTATTATTTCATACTTAAACCCTTATCTATGTTAACCTCATAGAAATAATTTTGCTTAAACTATTATTGTTTCATTCTTCTTCACAAAAATTGCTTACATGACATGTTAGTGTTTCTTATGTGACAAAAATTGCTTATATGACATGTTGGTGCAGCAGTTCGACACAGACTAACGTGGCACTAGCATGTAAACATTAAAGATTAAAATTATATAATTATAATACTTTAAGAATTAAAATTACACATTTAATTTTGTCTAACTTTTTTTATTTTATTTTAAAAAATAAATAAATCATCATACTTAGAATTTTAAAAATTAAAATCATGTTCATAAATAATAAATAATAAAAATGAAAAGAGAAAAAAAAAACAAATAAAAACAAAAAGGAAATTGAAAAAAGATGATGAAATTAAAAAGGTAAAGGAAAGGAAAGAGGCAATAGATATTCTCGTGAGACGTGTCACCCAATTTTGTTTGAATAAAGAAAAAACATAAAAAAAATAAAACAAAGAAAATATAAAAAAGATTAATTAGCTTTTGGTTCATATAGTTTAAAATTTTTTGTTTTAGTTGTTATAGTTACATTTTTTAATATTTTTGGTCCTTATTATCTAAAGCCGCCAAATTCAGTTGCATCCTTTAGAATATTTTCAGAACTGAAAAATGTGAAAAACTACAAAAGAAAATAAAAAATAAACATAGTTGTCGCAAGGTTGATCCTAATGCCAACAAGACTTTCGACTCATTCATAAAAGTCATTGTGCGTAGTTCTAACCTTGTTATGATGGACGAATCACTACAATAGAATCTTGTTTTTTAATTTATGACGGTTAAAAATTGTCATAATTTTTTTAGCAATTTTATACTGTTGTTTCTAGTTTTGTAACGTTTTAAAATATCTGAACTTAATTACAGTAGGTGACTTTAGACAGCAATGATCAAAAGAGTTAAAATTACAATTATAATGATCAAAATGAGATGTTTAAAATTATAAAGATTAAAAGTTGAAGTTGTTGCAACTAAAGGGACCAAAAAGGATAATTAAACCTATAGAAAATTATCCTCCTTGAACCTCTATGACTTCACATTCAAATATGAAGCGGATTTAGGATTCAACGAAACATGAAAGTTACCCAAAATCATCAAAAGTCATATGCTAGCAAGCGATGAAGACTGATTAAGGTTGACAATGTCAACCCCATGACTAGGGTAAGCAGGGCAATAAAATCCAAAAAACTCACTCCTAGATTAGTCATCCATCTATGGGTTGGTGATATGTAGAACTAAGACTTAGCTTCATTACCTACACCTTATTGGATATATTTTTCCATAAACATGATGTGAACCTTATTTCTGTATCGGATATGATACTCGAAGGTACACTGCTTACCTGAAAACTTTCTTGATGTATGGTCGAGTTAACTTTTCCAATTCGCCTCATCTAGCCAAATCTCACATTTTGAGAGCTTGGCATACAACTTCTTCTCCTTCAAGATCTCTAACACCACTCTAACATTCTTCTCATGCTCTTCATGAGTATTAGAATAGATTAGAGTGTGCCTATTGCCAAGCGCATGCAACCTAATAATGAATATATGATAGACTTTTATACCATATTAAAATTTGGACTTAAAGTATAATTGAACCCCATACAAACTACTTATAAGATAATGATTGTTCAAATGCTATATGCACTACTTTTATGTCTTATATCTAGTTGACGTGAGACTATACCCACCCTTTATACATGTTATAATGAAACTGCATGAAATTGCAAATTAAAGCAAGCAAAAAATGTTTGCAATTAAGATGACTTATCATATAGCAAGACCATTAAAAAATTCTAGGTTCTTCCATTTGTAAATTTGGTGGCTTTTTCTTTTGTCAACATTGATGTAGAGTATCATAATTTTTCAAGACCATTAAAAAACTCTAGGTTCTTCCATTTGTAAATTTGGAGGCTTTTTCTTTTGTCAATATTGATGTAGAGTATCATAATTTTTTGATGACTAATCTCTACAAAAATAAATTAGTTGATCAATTTTAGTTGAGTCTTTTATCTTAATTATATTTTTTCCATCTAATGCTTAGACGTCTTCTTTAAGATATTTGAACCTGATTTTACTATTACCAATGACTTATTAGTAATGACATGTGTTTTTAATATTTGGAATAACACTTTGCAAGTTTAAATAATTAAATTTAATATACTGCTAAGTAATAAAACAACAAATGTTTTGTGTGTGTGTGACTAAAACATGGCAAATGCTAACTGATCTTGTTATTTGTTAGCTAGTTAAGAAAATAAAAAGCTTTTTTAAAACAAAATATTTAAATTATTTAATATTTACTTTTTAAATAATATTAAATATTGTTTATCAAAATCCTTCGGAAATAAGTAGGACCCTAATAATATTTGAAGCTTCTCGTACATTCAGAAGGTCGAATTGTATCTCACCCAACCTTGGAAAATTGTGTACTTGTTTCCTTCCACATTTCCACTTCACGACACTTCAACAAACATTTGAAATAATTCATGAAAATAGATAATTATGATTGTTTTTGGGTGTTTAAAAATTCAAGCAAGTCAAATTTTAAGGGTTCATCAGGCTAGGATAAGTCTCAAGATATAAAAATATTTATCGTAATATTTAAAAATTATTCACTAATAAAATTATCACATATTCACATCTTTTGATATGAATACATTTTTATCAACTAAATCAACTTTTATTGAAAGTCGCAAAAATTAATAGATGTGGAAAGAAGTTTCCCTCCTCTACTCTATAGTCTAAACTGAAACCAGAGGAGAGGAATGCGGTAGCTGTGGAAAAAACAAGGCAAAAATGACTATAGTGTTGTGTTTGAATAGAGGATTTTATAATTCTAAAAATTTAATTTTCAAGGATTTACAATTCTAAGTTTTCAGTTAATTACAAATTAGTTTTTAAAATGACGAAATTTTAAATTTCTTTTAATAGAACATCCAAACATTTTAAAGGTGGATAATTTTAAATTCTCCAAAAAATTACTTTTCCTATTTAATATCTCCTATCCAAACATATTTTAATAACTTTTTTTTAATAGATAAATGTTAACAAATTAATATGTATGTTAATAGAGAAATATAAATTCATGATCTCAACTCCAATTACTATGCCATTCTCCCCAACTACCAAACTCCCAATACCGACGCTAGCTAATAGCTGACATTTAAAAAAATATAGAGGGATGATCAGTATCACCATCATAGTTCCAAAACTGGAATTTTCAACCCCATGTGGATTGTTTGAGCATGTTCACAATAAGTTCATAGCATTGCGGTAAGCCATCGATCTCCAGGATAGAAATGGTGATCTCTGGTCAAAATTTTGCATCATTCATTCCACTATAAGTTCATAGCATTGCGGTGACCCAGTGCTATTTTATATTATATCTGTTTCTGTTTATTGGCTAATAAAAAAACAAAAAAAACAAAAACTCAATGGACCCATCATTTTCATAATGGAATTATGTCAATCTCACTAATTACCTTGTATGCCAACAAGTAGATTTTTTTTCTTCCTTTTGTCACGAAACGAATTGTACATTATATTTGTCCTTAATTAATGATGCATCCCAGAGACTTTGAATGTTGCACTGATTGGTAATCTCCAATAATTGGCCATTTTGGGCTTCAGTGAGTGAATAAGCTTTTAATTTTGTTTTTCATTTTTAATCTTTTTGACAAATTTCAGTTGATTAATTTTAGCCATTTTAAAAAAAAAAATTTGTAAAGTTCCACTATGTTTACGCATGGGAAAACGTAATAAAGCTAGTCTTTGACTTAATGAGATGTAGACACCCATGTTCTATAAAAAAAAATCTCTATTTATTTTTTATTGGTCAATGTTTGCTGATTACATTTAAAGCTTTCTTTTTAATTAATCGGTAATTAATCATGTACTTAACAGAATTTTTTATCCATTATTTTGTTGGATAAGTCAAAATATTAAGATGCAAGAGTACTCTAATGTAGACCGTACCACATGTCTAAATACATTGTTTAATACAAAAGGACTAGCACACCAATCAAAAGAAGAAAAAACAAACTGCCCCACCATAAACTTTAACAGAAGCATGCATATGAGAGCGAAGTTTAGTCAGATCCAACAGATAACATCATGATCAACATTACTGAAAAGTCATACCTTTATGAAATAACCAAAGAGACCACATAATGTATCCAATATATATCTCATTTAACAACACAGATCAACTTTGTTGGAGAGAGTAATTTGTGTTCAATTCTTACATAATATATCATTTTAAATGGATAAAAAAATTAAGTGTGACTAAATAACTGACTCAAAGAACAAAAATTTGAAAGATATCTAGGAGTCTCACCAAGAAATCAGAGAACTAATTACATGTTTATTTATTTACTTATTTTTATCTTTTTCTAAGGCAAAATTAAAAGACACTTTGTGCTCAATATGCCTCTTCATTTTAATATATAAAATAAAGATAACGAAGGTGAATAACAAAATGCTATCTAACACTCTTTTTCCAACATTAACCAATTTTGAAAAGAGTGTTGAAAAAAGAATGTTAAAGATTATATAGTAGTAGAAAGTTTGTGAAGATTGTTATATGGATACAATATTAAGAAAAAAATAATCGGGTGTAATTACAAGAATAAAATTGGTCCAAAAATGTGTAAACAAAAAATTCGTATGTTCTTTATATATATAGTTATAGATGATACAATGTTACACAATAAAAATAAAAATAAAAAGATGATACGATGTTACATATAATGCTCATGACCGTTGGAAGGGAGAAAGATTAGAAACAAAACCATAGCATGGATTTAGGACCAAACTGGTTTTGGATTTATTGGTGAAACTGAAGAATTTTTGTTTCATTTTAAAATGTAAATGAATTCTTAATTTACTATATAATCTACTATTATAGTTAATTTATAATATTTTGCTTTAATTTAATTGCACCGCTTGAAATATTTGTTTCTTCAAACATAGTATATATTTTGTTTTAATACTTACTTTTTAATGGTCAAGCATTTCATGGTAAAAAAATTTAATTTTATCATACTCGTGGTTAATTTATTGTAATAATTAAACCACCAGCTGTATGCATGACTCCTGTTTAACAGTTTAAGAAAATCAAATTACAAGGTGGGTAAAGTTTATTATATTTATGATGTGTGAAAGTTGTAAGCATTATGCAATATACTCTCCTGGAATATATCACGAGGAACCTAGCTATGCATGCCTTTCAAATTAATTACTCCCACCGTCCGAAAAAGAAAATTATTTTAAAATAATTATTATTTTAATTTTTTAAATATGATATTAATTGTTTTTTTATTTATATATCTTATAATATTAATGGTAACGACAACATATATAAATGAATTAATGATAATATAAAATTAATTTTATAAAATTATTATTCTTTTATTTATTTATTTATTTATTATTATCATTATTATCATTATTATTATTATTATTATTATTATTTGTATAAAATGAGTTAAGATGATTATTATTTTAGAACTGAAAAAATAATTCTTTTCACATTTTTTGATATTATTTTGGCCGGGTGCGCATATTTTTCCACTTTAAGTTCTGCTCAATGGGATTGTACCCACCCTCTCAAAACTAGTGGCTGTCTCTTTACATGACATGCTGTCATGGTTTATGATCGGCTATTTAGGCTTAATTTCTTTCTTTTGGTAGAGTGAAAAAAATGAAAAGAAAAGGAATTGATTGTAAAAATATGAGTTCCACATGATTTTATTATTATTTTTTACTTTCTTTTTCCCAAACCAAACACACCGTTAACATTCTAACCCGAGGTACACGTAAGTGTTTGATTTGTGAGGGGTCGAAGACTTGTATTATCACTTGTTTCCTATCTAGAAAATAGCAGATAAAAATTTTATGTACCTAAAGATACTCGGTTAGCTCTTTCCCACAGTAACTTCTTCATATTCTTCCCCTCCTCATTGTGAATGTACACATCATCAATATCAGAGAAAGTTTCTGATTCATCTTCTATAGGTATAGGTAAATCATACTCAACATTAGCACCTGAAAGCATTTTTTATTCTATGCTGCACTGCAAAATAGACATTAATTAATCAAGGGACGTCTAATAATTAGAACACTAGTAACATTGCTGGAATTTATATCTGTCTAGGAGTGAAGAAACAAATCCATCAACAAATGTGTAACTATATAGTCCATTATACAGAAGATCAATGCCATGTGTTCCTGCTAATATGGCCATTCCCTCACTTCAAGAACAAAAAAAATGCTTAAACGAAAACATAAATCTAGATAATAAATTTGTATGACACTGTTTAGATAAATTTTTTCTTACACTTATAAGAGAAGAAAAATAAAATAAACTTTCCCTTTAAGGTAAAATTAACTTTTTAGAGAAGGAAAGTATTTTTACAATAACACCATGCACAAATCACTCTAGATGATGATGATGATTCATAACAAACCAAAGGCACCGCAGTGCATGGCAAGCATAAAGTCCATCATATTCATAACAATATGACAGATAGCTACGGAAAATAACATACATGAAGAACAATAATATTTATATATATGGCTGAAGCATAAAAGAAATATAAGGTGGAATATTAGATGGATAAGAGACAAGGAAAAAAGGAAAAGATAGTGAGTTTCATCTCTTTGCCAATGCAAAAATATAATTAAAAAAAACACAAACTAGAAACCTGTAAAATTCGCCAAAAGAAACCCAATTCACAAAACTATGTGTAAATATCATAACACTACAAAAAAAATTGGAATTTCCGATGGTCAAAATCCATCGGTAACATCATAAATTTGTCGGTAAAATCAAATTTCTGACAGATTTCAGATGGACAAAAATCTATCTAAAATGGTCGTTGCAAATTTAATCGAGGGATTTTTTTATGTCCATTGGAAATTTTAGGCAGAAATATCCATCGGTAAGAATCCGTGGAAAATTTTCGATGGATATAATCCGTGGAAAAATTCCAAAGAAATGATTCGTGGGAAATATCCGTCAGTAAGAATCCGTGAGAAATTTCCGAAGGAATGATCCATCGAAAAATTTCTGATGGATCATTCCATCGGAAATTTCCCACGGATCGTTCCATGGAAAATTTCCAACGGTAACTTATGTTCACAAATTTTGCATATAATTTTGTTTTATTAACATTTTTTATTTATTTATAGCATTTAATGTCATTATAGAAATTAAGACATAATGTAATTAAAGAAATACTCCAATTCATAAATCCAAAACAAATGTTAAAACAAATTGACTTAAAATCAAACTAAAATAAAAGCATAATGTCTAATAAGTCAATAATAATAATGTGTTACTAAGTCAATAATCAAAATAGTCATTATCAGAGTGTCTCTGCTGGTCATCAGTTGTTGTTGGTTATCTGGTGGTTGGTTATTATTTTGTTGTTGTTGGTCATTTGATCGATAATTGTCTTGTTGTTGTTGCTGGTTGGGCTGTAGCTGTTGTTGCTGAATAATGTTGCACGCTTCAGGATGTAGAAACTGAAGTACAACTAACTGAAATACTAGCATTTGTTCTGTTGATTGACGAAGCTCCTCCTTTATTTGATTAATCTCCGCTGAATCAATCGGGTGACTAGAGGATCCTTGCAATTGTTGCATGAATGTGTTAGCTCCACATTTATAAGTATGAGCAAGATCTCAAGTATTGTAAAGACGTCCTTTATGCATAGGTCCTGTAGCTGCAACCCAACATCGAGTCCTAAGTTTTTGTTCTTCAGCAGGGTCTAAAGGAGTCATTTCAGATTCACCAACACTTGATTGAACATCAGACCTAGCTTGAGATAGTCTAGCCTCAAAATTTTCCTGTCATTCATAAATAGTGATTATTTAATAAATATAATAAACATTTTTTAAAATAAAAGTAGGATGTCAGATAAAGGTCTCACGTGTATCTGCCTAGATCTATCATCGACAAATTCACCAGTATCCTTTTGTAAATGAGTTTGCTTAAAAATCTCATCAACATATGCAGATCAACCAAGTTCCTGAGACTAATTACAAAAATTATAAAAAAAAAATAAACATAACCAGAGAATAATACAAGCACAAAAACTGGCATTATTATAATTTGTAAATTCATCTTACCAACCGAATGGTGTGATCCTACAAGTTAATAGAACCACCTGTGTGCATACACCCACCCTTTTCAGATGCTCGATTTGTTTTTGCCTGTTCACACTTTGAACGATACTTAGGTGCATTCCAATGTGATAACAAATCATTCCAAACACGATCTCCAATCCAATATGGCCTTTTATTTTCATTTCGGACATCACAAAACATCTCAGAAAGTCTATGAGAGGCTTTCGAGTTAAAAACTTTTTTAATATCATCCTCTTCCTTCGGTCTCCATATCAATTTTCTCTAAAGTAACACAAAGTTATGAAATTGCACAGTTACATCAATACAAATTTTACGAAATAATCATAAAGAAAAACAAAATCAGCATTAATTGGAACTGATTTTCCAGCACAAATTAAAGATTTTAATATAAAGCACAATTCAATGCAATATTTTTTCAAATGACAACAAAAGCATAACTCAATTTTGAAATAAAAATAATGACATATGTATATATACAAAAATAATTTTACAAACAATGAATCAAATAGTATGGGATCAATCAAAATTAGATAAGTAACATAATTCCCTTTTACACAAAAAATCAAATACACTAATAAAGTGTTATTCTATTACAACAAAACAAACATTACTTCATAAATTTGGAAGAAAAATGTTTAACATGTCTCTTATTACTTTCTGAACTTCCCTCTCTTGCATCTTTGATCTGACAAACATAGGTTCAGTATTAGCTCTTGATATCCAGAGAGTCTCCTAACTCTAAAGAGTTTTCAACTCTCCCAGCATCCATAGAATCTCCTAATAACGGAATGTAAATCTTTAACATGTCTCTAATTACTTTCTGAACTTCCCTCTCTTGCGTCTCTGATCTGACAAACATAGGTTCAATATTAGCTTTTTCGTCCATAGAGTCTTCTAACTCTAAAGAGTCTTCAACTCTCTCAGCATCCATAGAATCTCCTAATAACGGAACATAAATCTTTAACATGTCTCTAACTACTTTCTGAACTTCCCTCTCTTGCGTCTCTGATCTAACAAACATAGGTTTAGTATTAGCTTTTTCATCCATAGAATCTTGTAAATCTAAAGAGTTTTCAACTCTCTCTAAATCTAAACAGTCTTTAACTCTCTCACATTCATAGAG